>JAANSP010003962.1:0-10689 GCA_036850745.1 Homidia socia
AAAATTATATAGTTTGAAGTCTCGATTTTTGATGCTGTAGTAGCTCAATGTGAACTATTGGCATTTAAAAATGATTTTATCTATACAGAATGGCATCTTGATATGAAACAAATATACCACTGGCAGCACTGAAGTAAAAATTCATAAAATAGCAGTATTGACTTTGTGTTGTATACTTGGAGCGTCAGCCTGTGTCAGTTTTCCAGAAAATCCACTCTTATGCAATCATAATAAATAACCTTGCCAATGTGACATCCAACAAAATCCAATTTGATTAATGATTAAATCGAGACCACTCCATCTTCATAACATTCATCCTCTTTTTGAAACATTTTCAAGTGCTCTTACGTGTGCTGAAAGTTCTAGGTACTCTAAACGTACAATATAGCTGCATTACTGCTGCTTTGAATATGCGCAAATGTGCAAACAGAAGGATTCATCCGGGATGAAATAATGTTGGCAACTTTTTTATATTGTAAGCATACACTCGATAATATACTTATTTTCGACAAATACTCTAGGCATTCAGACAGAATGAATTGTGCGTACGTTTTCTGGCTCAAGTATTTTTCAGTAATCCATTTTTGCCTGGAAAAGAGAAAAGCTAACTTGTCACACTCTCAATGTGAAGCTCCTTTCGCCAGAAATGGAATTATCTGTTAGTACGATTAGAATCAAGTGTATTTAGCTTCAGAAGGAGACATCTGATTCACATACACTTTGCATCAATTGTACATATTACGTGAATTCTATTCTATTGTGATCTTCCACCGACGTTAATATAAGTACTTTTTGTAGATAATTTTCCATCTTGAGCAAGCTTTCGTTTAAAGTTTGCTTCGTTTTGCGTAACATCCAATTCTACTTTCTGGAAAAATTAAGTACTAAAATGAGATATGCTTTTTCTCTTTGCTTTTCCTTTCTGTTATGAAATATCTTTGTGCGTGTACGCGCTTTCGACATATCTTTCTGATTCTTTGAAAAACTTTACAAAGTAAAAAATATGGAAATTAGAAATGCGAAAAAAGGTATTTTTTGTATGAAAGTCCTTCAAACGTGCACACGCACGTACTCCTGCGTCCAGAGGCAATGTTCAACTTCAACCCATACGCAATTTCTTCTTTTTATAACCCATGTACTTCACTCAGGAAGCTGCAATGTTTGCCTTTGTTGTTTCGGAAAATAAAACAGAAGCAATGAGGCTATTTAAGAATAGAATGTAGCAGGTAAATTAGAATGATGCAAGGTAAATATTGCAATTTTACGATGAAAAGTATATTAATTTTCAAGGAAGGACTACAAAACGGGAATCGGTGTAAAAAATTAAAATAATGTATTATATCACGTTCACAGTCCCAAGTGCGCTATGGAGTACTACTTCATTACTTGATTTTCAAGCTTTCAAATTAATATGGGTAACTGTTCTTATGACTGAACTTATGATTACGATAAAATAATTTGGTTAATTGAAGTACTACAATAGTCTGCGTGCAATCATCTTAAAAGGTTTCAGCACATTTTCCTGTAAATTACTGAAAATTACTAAAAAGTTGTACAAACTCAAATGGAGTTACTTTCCTACAAAGTTGTACATTAAAAATTTATAATCTAGTTGTACAAACCATTACCTTCATACCGTTACAACTTACACATTCCGGCACGTCCAGCAATGAGCCCTAGAATCTTCATGGTATTTAACGTTGCGCAAGAATAAATAGAAAATTCTCATAGCTAAGGAGTACTACTTCATTACTTGATTTTCAAGCTTTCAAATTATTATGGGTAACTGTTCTTATGACTGAACTTATGATTATGATAAAATAATTTGGTTAATTGTAGAACTAGAATAGTCTGCGTGTAATCATCTTAAAAGGTTTCAGCACATTTTCCTGTAAATTACTGAAAATTACTAAAACGTTGTACAAACGCAAATGGAGTTACTTTCCTACAAAGTTGTACATTAAAAATTTATAATACAGTTGTACAAACCATTACCTTCATACCGTTACAACTTACACATTCCGGCACGTCCAGCAATGAGCCCTAGAATCTTCATGGTATTTAACGTTGCGTAAGAATAAATAGCAAATTCTCATGATGAAACTCTACATCATGCATTTCTACGGTATACAATAATATATGAGATACATGTAAACCTGTGTATATACATACCTACTTATTATATAATATATATGAGCAAAAACTCTCTAGCCATTGCAGTACACCTAATAATAACATCAAATAAATTAATCCAGGACACTGTTTTTGTTTTCCCTTCAAAGTAAACGAACAGTGAGAAGATTCTAATGTTAAGCTAGATTAGAAAAACAAAAGAAGAAAAGGGTAACGAGTCAAAAAGTGTAGAAAAAGATAAACCTAGCAAGCTAACGCATACTCAAGTGGCAAAGTAAGGCACTCAATTTAAATCAATCTGAATCTGGCCGTTTGCTGGAAAAATTGACATAATTAAAACCGTTGCGTACAATTATTTTAATCTTATCGGAAACCATGAATTTGTTCAAAGAAATTTCGTATAATATGTTGTAAGATGACCCATGCTATGATTTAAATATTTAATCGTAAGGACTTTCAACACGCTGGTGTCATTTTTTTTTTAATTGTAAAAATTCCGAAATTCCCGCACCGTTAAAGTGATTATTAGGAAATGTGCTGCCGGTTATGAATTATCAACGGGCAGACGGAAGAAGGGACGGACAGACAACGTAAAAAATTTAAATCAACTTGAATCTGGATTTTTTTGGAAAATATATCATTAACACTGTTGCGTCTTTCGAATCTTATCGGAAACCATGAATTTGTTCAAAGAAATTTCGTATTATATGGTGTAAAATGACTCATGCTACGATTCAAAAATTTAATCTTAAGAACTAACAACACTTTGGCGTCATTTTTTAAGTTACGAAAATTCCAAAATCCCTGCACCGTTAAAGTGATTATTAGGAAATGTGCTGCCGGTTATGAATTATCAACGGGCAGACGGAAGAAGGGGCGGACAGACAACGTAAAATGAATAAATGATTTTGTCACTTAACAATGTTCACGGACTTGTCCAAGTCAGTTTTTTGTGCAAAAGCAGTGGATAGTGGAGATGATGTAAATAGTCCTGTTATTGTTGTTATTCTTCCAAGCTTTCATTTCAGCTCTACCCGTTCTTTTCCTTTTTCTAGTAGCTCCACCATGGATAGATAGGCACTCAACACATTATATCTTCTTTTCTCTCAACTTTCTTTTTATTTTCACTTACAATAACAAACAACAACAATGCAGTGGTGGAAACGAAAATGAGGAATAGCAACAAGCAGACAAAAGGAAAGTAGAGTAGAATGGAGTACACCGTGTTGTTGGAGCTGGCAACACCGTGATTTAGATTAATCCCTCGACTCCCTCACTTTCTCTTTTACACTTTTGCCTGGCAAAGCAAAATAACAGTGGTAGAAGCAGCAGCAGCTCCTATTCCCCTTCTAATTCGGTTCTTATACTTTTCTACACTTGTTTGTTTGTATCTTGATGCTTTTTTCTGTACCATTCTTTTCCAACACAACAATCCTCAGCGAAAACTTTACCGTCTTAATTCCGCTTTTTCTCTTGTTTTTCTTTTTTAAACTTGGCTCATCAGATTACATTTCAGCAGTGAGGAGGTGGTGGTGGTAGTGGTGCTACACTTAGGCATTGTGTGTTTCTTGGAAGAGAAAATAAGAAATGAAAACAGTGATGCCTGTTTACCAGTTTCTTTCGTCAATTTCATTACTTTACGCGTAATAAGACGCTGCTGCTATTGTTGTTGCTACTTTGCCTTTTCTGTTTATGTGTGTTTTCTGGTAGGAACCTAACTTGTTTATTTTAAGTTGACTGAGTCGGATTTAAATGATTCCACTCGCATCACCTTTTCTTGTTATTCTGCATTCAGCATGTCAGCCTTTTCGACGAGATGCTTGATTGTGACGTTTTGACAGCTGAAAGTTTATAGCCGTATGGAAGGTTTGGGGGGAAGAAAAGGAAGGAAATTGAATGGAAAAGATTAAGACGGTTTTTCTGCTCAATCCGACTTAAAATATACTGAGGTTTACTACCACTCATTTGAATTAAAAGTATAAATTATACATGCAATAGACATATAAGCATAAGCCTTTTTTAGATGAGAGTTTACACGTTTGCGATTCCGGCTTATGGTTGAAATGAATTTTCATCTCAAAGTAGTTCATCTGAAAATGAAAAATATGTTTCTTCAAACGAACGCTTTCTTCTCTCCTGCTGAGCCTGTTTAGAATCGGACAGAAATAGGTTGGTATTTTGAATCATGAAAAAATGAAATGTAAAATGAAGCATGTTGCAATGGTATATACTGATAGTATGTCAGCATGTCAGTTGTTGAATCTAGATTTTAGATAATGTAATTTAGATTAGATTACTGTATATGATGCAGTAGGATTGAGGCGTAGTAGTTGACGGTATGATTCCATGGACGAATGCAACTGCTGTACTGTATTTAGTTTAGGGTATTTTATTTTTTATTATCAACACACCAAACGTGATACTTTCAAATTAAAATGTGTGAGATTCCGTAATTTGAAACCAACAAGCGAATAACTTAATTTTCGGATGAAATCACGTTCCCCCAACGCACTCAACATTTATTGCGTTCTTCTAGATTTAGCACTTTATTGACCAATTGTAACTTTGTAATCGGATTCTTCTCTCTCTCTCTGCCTGGATGCATGTAACGATTAGGTTTTTACAGCAGTAAAAATTCTTTACGTTTATTCCCCTCTGTCATCCAATCCCTCACGTTTGATGATGATCATGATAGTGATAACTACAAAGTCTAGCTAGAAGGGTGGAATTCGAGATGCCGTTCGTCAGTTCTGGGCTAGTAGTAAAAAAATTAATTTGCAATCAAGCTGAAAATATTGCCTTTTGCCTTCAAGGCAATTTCTTACAAAGTACCATTCAAGTGTTTTGGCAGGTGATTAGTGACTTTAAGCTCGTTTCTGCTGAAAATTTAGCCTTACATTTTGCACTAGTCATGCTATAATAGCGACTGTGTCACAAATTGAAGTACATAAATTTTAGCTGTAGTACATCTATTAGCTAGCAATGTGCAGCAGACAGACAGTTTATAAAACTGAACGAATAATGTGCCATCATAATGTAGATCCTCTTTGAGATTTTCTACATTTCCAAAAAATATTCTATAAATGGCAAAATCTCTCTTTCTTTTGTATTTATCTGTCTATCTATCTACCCCTTTTTATTCCCTCCTTTCGTCTACTTTATGAGATATAAACTGTACTGTACAATATCATCTTTTTCCCTTTTCAGTCTGTCCGTTTCATTTCTCGAAATGGAATGAAATTCTATGAGAAAGCTGACGTTTAGTTAAGATTTATGCATTCCATCCATCTCTCAAGAGCTACGACTTTCTTTTCTATGCATGTGCTGGCTTGGCTTTGCTGGCTGTGTGCTGACGTTGGTCCTTGAAAACACAAGGCTGGTGGGTACGTACATACGAACAGAACATGGTTGTACGTATTAGGTAGGTACAAAGCCATGTATTATCTCCGCCGACTTCATTGTCTTTAGCTGTTGCAAAATGTGACAGACAAAAAAGTGTATAAAGTAGAAAGTATGCCTTTGGCTTTCTTTTATTTACATGTATGAAAAATTTCCTACTATCACTATCATCATATCTCTCTCTCTATTATTGTATGTACAGGTAGAAAAAATAGTATACATAGGTAACATCTGGATTGTGCTGATTTGAATTTCGAAACTGTCAGCAGCTTTCTTTCTACTGAAAGCTGTGCTGTGCGCGGATGGTTTTTCTTCCTTATGTTTTCCTCCACAGTAGTAGTCTGACTGAGGAAAGTTGCAATAGTTTTTTATGCTGATGTGTCGCATGCAAGTAATGCATAATATTTTTATGTGGTTCCCTCTTTTCGCACTTTTTTTCCTTTTCCCATCAAACAAAGCAAAAGTAGAGAGAATAATAAAAATCGCTTGGAGAACATAATGCAGCGCTTTTGCCACTGTATATGATTTAGAGCTTCCGTGTACTTGTATAAACTTCCATCCATATTGCGAGTTTCTTTTTAAGTGCTCAATCAGAAATATGAAGTTGCTTGTTGTACTGGGCTGTACTGTATGCTATACTCTACTTTTTTCTATATTTTTAAAAGCATCTCGTTATTGCTCAAAGTTTACCGCAAAATGGAGCGTTAACAGCAAAAACAACCCGTATTTTCTTCTTTTAGTCGGTAGATAATAACGGAAGAAACTGCAATTTGCTGTACAACAGTAATATGTCGAAAAATGTACACAGAGTACGTACTTAAATGCAAGAAAAGGGTACGTATATACATTTAAAGTAGGATATACCTATCGAATAGCAATAACCATTATTATAAGCTTATTGGGGTTTTTAAGAGATTTGTACCATTTTCTTCTCCTTTCTAATATTGCAAATGGAGTACATGTAAGCCGTGTATATATGCTATTTATTTTCCACTTTTCTTTCCAAAATTCCTTCTTGAGCAGCAGACAGAGCTCGCATTATGACATCCAATAACGCTTATTCGCTGACTGACTACTACTACTACAAGCTGTACTTTTTTCTCCCGTCCTTCTTCCTCGATTAGTTATGTGGTATGGGATGCTTTAGAGGTTTTGTAGAGGAGAATGCTTGCATGTGAGTTGTGTGCAAAGAAGAAGAAGGAAAAAACAGCAAGCAATGTAGTGGTAATAGTATTTGAGGAAGAGTGTTACATAATACAAATATGTGTCCCAAATTATTGCTTACATTTGTCGAACAAGACAAAAGTTTGCAGTCATCGCTTCTGACCAAAACTTATAAGGTTCGGCCCTTTTCAGGAAAAGCGTAAAAACGAGTACAGGAAGCTAATAATGTGTAGCACATGACAAATTGCAGAGTTGAGGGCAGGACTTGACTCTCTATAGGTGATAGGTTTGAGGGGAAATGATTGAGACATACGTTTGCCTTCACTGCTTGCCGTTTTACGTTGAAACTGCTATTATTCGCCAGTTTTCCTTCAAGCACGAACACCCTAATGCACATACTATTATCATCATCATCATCACGTATGCCAATGTATATCCGCATAGTCACACCATAATATTTCAAGCTATAAAATAATATCACATGTTATTATTATTATCATTACATGTACCTAGCTAACATATTATACTTGAATAAACGCAGGATTTTCTCAAGGAATAATACGGGAATCTCCTACTACACAGTGCCATTCTCTTATAATATCAGGCTAAAGACAGCAGCAGCAGAGCAGCAGGTTTTGTATTGTGTCTTTAGTTTACGTCACACACAAGTAGGGTGTCGGAAAAAAATCTACCAACAAAACCTTACAATTTTTTTCTCGACATGAAGTGTTCCATCTTGCAAAATACGCTATCCCAAAGCAATTTACAGCATTCCATCGTCTTTTCATACTCCCTAGAAGAACGAATCATACAGCATACTAGTTTGGTTCACGTACACGTCTCCAGTATTTTCCTCTTATTTTACCGTTCCAAGGGAGAAGAAGAATATATACATAATATGCTGTGATGTTTCATGTATTTGAAGGAGAGAAAAAAGAAAAAGAGTGTGTGTAAGCAGAAGCCTCATCCTGTGCAAAGCGTCATGAAGGTTAGTTGAGGAACGGGAGAAGAATGGCATGTAGTATGTGTTACTGGCAGCTAACAGCAGAAGAAGAAGAAGAAGAAGCAACTAGGCGGTAGTCTAAATAAATCTTGTTCAAAAACATATAAATTGCTTAACTTGTCTCAAGGCAATTTTTTCTTCCTCTTTTTTGGATCTTCATCCGGATGGTCACCCACCCACTATGAGTTTCCTACAATTTTCCCACATGGCCGTTTTACGAGAAAATCTATGAGACGTCTTTCCCTCTCTCTCTCTCGTTGTCGTTGTTCCCTGAAAAAACTGTGTTTGTTATGCTAGAAGCAACAACGATACTTTAGTATAAATAGTATGAGATAATATAATATCTAGCGATGCTGCGATATCATCAGGACTACTACCGCTATTGGAAGCACATCACCAAACAATAATTCTTATACACGTAAAACTCTGCCGTTACCTAATCGCGAATGAATAGTTTATAAGCCCGTAAAAACGCTTTTTGTTAATTATGGGCAAACTGGTTTTGTGCAGTAATACTTGTTTAGATTAGCTGTCTACCAATTTGGAGGAATCTCTCGACTCTCCTGGTTGCTTTCACTGCTTCCCCATGCGATTAGTAATGCCCTTTTATTAAACTTATTGGTGAGCGGACTTAAGGCTTGCACTAGAAACGTCATTTCTCATGCATTCTGCACATTAAAGTTAAGTGCTTTATTAGGTACTTTTATTGAGGATAGGGCTAAACTGCTAAATAGAATTGCATTGGTGCATTATCTGATCACTTTTTAAAAAAGAGAGTACACACATCTTAAAAGTAATTCCTATAAAATTCTCATAGCGTTACGTTGCAGATAATATGCAGTTACATAGTTTGGCTTTTAAACCCCTTTTTATTTTTATCGGGATTTCAAGAGAGCAACATTATGTGCAATTGGAAGTGTTTCCTTTTGTGAATGGGCCGACCAGCTCAGAAATAAAAAAATCTAAAAGGACATTTTAATGTTTAACGTACTAAAATAAAAGTAAATGCGGTGAGCCTTTTTTGCAGGCAGGCAGACTCTGCCATAAACATGAGAAAGTAGAAGATATTGTGAAAAAAGTGAAAGTTGTGTTTACGCAAAAAAAATAAAATAAAGATGTATGTTTGTTTTGTGTAAATACATACCTACCTACTTACTCTTTCTTGCTGTTTTCTTTTTAAATTTATTGCGGACAACATAAATTTTCCATGCTTGCTCTCTTTCGTGTTTTCTCATCCAGCTGCCAGCCATACCTTATATACTTTTCTATAATATTTACCTCTCTAAAAACAACTCAAGTTGCTGTTGGTGCTGCTCCTTTCCCTTTCTACCATCCTTGCATGGAGTTGTTTTCACAGAGAGGTAAAATAGTACAATATATATGTAAGTATAGAGGTGATAGTGGTGATGTAAAGTATACTTGGATGAGGCGTCAGAAGAACACTTGTTCAGAGACAGGGCAATAAGCAACCTAGATAGAAGAGAGAAAAACAATCAAACTTTTTTTCTTCTTCTCATGGTAGCTATTTGTGCTTACTTTTTTGCTGTGTTGACTGGTGAGTAGAGAAAGCCATTTAAAGAATTAGATGCACTTAGAATAGAGTATAGTGCTAATGTGAATCGTTGTTGTTTAAAGGCTATTGTGATTTAAACAAAAGGAACGTGATAACGATTACAATGATATGGATGGATGGATGTTACTCTGCAGCCAGCATCATAAGCCATTAACATGCACTATATACCAGAGCAGATTTTCGTAAACTTGTGTAGAGCGCACGGCATGCTGATGATAAGAAAATTTTATTTTTCAGCAACATGCTAAATGGTAATTTAAAGAAATTGCTGTAATTCTTTTAAAATAAATGCGTAGCTTGAACAAGGTAGTAAAGCTTGGAGAATTGTTTCATCGTGTTACAGTTTCTCCAAAGCGAAGTGGCTTGCTGCTTTGTAGTAAATCTAACTAAACTGCAACTTTTACAATTCTTTTTGATTGGGCTTTGTGCTTTCTTCTTCATGATTTCATTGAAACTTGCTATTCTGTAATGTAATGGACGAAAGATCCATGCTTATGTACTATTTGTTTTCCCTGAGGTTTAATGAAAATATGTCTGAAAATTTCCAGAGAGTAAAACAGCAAACTTTATAAAAACTGCTTTTGTATCTTTAATTGAATCATAAAATTAATAGATGTCATGTTAGCTTCATATTTGTATTTACACGAGGTAACTATCTAAATGAATCATAAAATTAATAGATGTCATGTTAGCTACATATTTGTATTTACAGGAGGTAACTATCTAAAATCGTGTTGAGAGAAGCATACTTACTACGTGCTTCCTGCTGAAGCGGAGTCAAGTCATATTTTTTAGTTTTCTTGTTACCAATAAGTTGATGATGAAACCGTCGCTCTCTTTGGGTAAACCATGTAAGTAAAAGTGAAAGTGCTTTCTCCATAAAATGTTGCACCAACATCTAATAGATGGCACCGGATTCTGCAATTTAAAAGGCGCATATTCTGATATCGTAAGGAACAGAAACGGTTTTAGTTGGAGTAACTACTTGAAGCTTGAAAATGAAAGGAAAAAATTGTGCAAGTTTTGATTATTATGAAAATTAAGAAACTGTATGCGATAAAACATGCACCAATACTGAAAAATAATCTAAAATACGTGTAACCAAACTAAGCGCATACAATTTGTATTATTTTAATGCGAAAAATTACTTTCATTTTTTAAGTTTCTAACATTTTTTCTAAATGTTGTCAACAGCTAAAATAACTAAATAATGACAAAATAACTTAGATTACTTCCAGATGCCTCTGAATACAATTTTTTATGAATATTTCAAAATGTGTTTGTTTCAAATTATTAGGAGTGTTATCATATGACGTGTGCGTCATTAAGTTTAACACCTTTATTCTTTATCTTGATTTCATACATTTTAAGTATAGGTTTTAGAGTCCAATAATAGTATAAAAGAATTGTTAATAGG
>JAANSP010003964.1:0-10687 GCA_036850745.1 Homidia socia
TTTTGCAGGCAGACACGGATATGGTCTTAAGCACTGACTGAGTTTGTACATAGGTACATATGTTCTTCTGAATGGTCTGTTTTCTTTCTTTCTGCTCTCCCTCGTGTCATGGAACTGGGGCAATGTAAGGATAAGTAATTGAAACTTTATAAAATGAATAATTTTAAATTCAATTCTCAGTAAGTTTGAAATTTATTGCTTTGATTAGGCTGGTATGATCGCTTATAATAACTCATCCAGTTAGTATATTTACCCGTTTTAGAAATGTAAATGAACTCCCTGACATATTTTAATAAGACTTTTGAAGCGAACTAATAGGTATAGGTAGAAATATGTATAATATCATAAACGACTGATCCTCTGCTCAATCTCATTGAAAGCGGTTTACACGTCATGTGTATCTGCCTATACATTTGTTGTGTGTAGATGATAAATTATGGCGACGGAAATGTCAGTTGACTGCTCTGCACGGTACATCTTAACACAAGATCATCTTACAATTAAATCTGTCCATTTTAACAATATACAATGGTTATTTTCAAAACTTTCAAAGGACAAGGTTACACCGAAAAAAAAATTGGCAGACTGTTCCCAAAAATATTTTCTATATCAGAATATCAATCATATCTTATTTGAGAATTATTCGCTGTGGCGGAACATTTCATGCGAAGCGCGTCTACTGGAGTAGAGAGCAGTGCGGTAGGATGTTATGCATTATACGATGTATTTATATTCTAACGTTACAATCAACTATCGTACTTTTGCATTTCAGTTTTTTATAGCACATTTTTTTCAAATATGAAATGATAACATGGTTTGGTGCTTGTTAATTTGTTATCTATTGCTGTATCTACACTATTAAACTACAAATAAAACAAAGATAGATGATAGGTGCAATCAGACCAGGTTCAAAGTTGCCTTGCACTTCCACAGTCCAGATCCACAACATCTTACGATCATGTTGCCAGTACCTGGCATATAGGCACACAGAGAATATCTGCATTCCTACCAGACTTCTACTAATTGCTCTAAGCGTAAAATTTCAGTTGCGTGATGCTGATGATGATTTTCAGTGCAATATAATAGGTTGGACGCGACTGCGAGATTTCTGCTCAATTTTTAGACTATATTGTAGTATAAAGGTTGTTATTACTTGGATGGATGGGTTACGAATAATATATTTATACATTCGTCTGCAAACTTCCCAGAAAATGATATCCAATCACTTTACTTTTATGGATTGTGTGTGAGCAGAGGAAATTGTAGAGTTATTTTTTTATGTATCATGGATCAGTGGTGTCATATCTGATGTGCACAGGGCATAGGTAGACCATAATAATATGCTATTTTCATGTTTATACTGACACTGACAACTACACTATACTTGACTATAGGGTACAGATGAAAGAAATCTTGCAAATAAAAACATTATCAAAATACAAACAGTTTTTATGTGCGTGTACTTTTTGTAGTTGAATTTGTCCATCACGGGAATTCACTACATTGCATGTTCACAATGAACTTTTAAATTGAAATTAAATAAGTACAATTTTCCAAAAAAACATGAATGAGATTGCGAGTAATAAACTAGTAAAAATAATTTGTTGACCTTCCCTTGTTGTTCAATTTTAGCATTGCATTGTGCTTGGGGGATTCCTTTGATTTGATTGCAGTAATAATACAGAGCCATTTTGATACTTTGGAATTCTGCCCGATTTTATTGGTTCAAGTTCAACTGTGAGTAAACATTCAACAAAGTATGGATAAATCAAATCAAAGGCTCCGCAGAGTCTATATACTTACACGTGCTGCTATGCGGATGTCAAATAGATCTACCAAAATATTGCTATTGTTCAACTTCATTCTAACGACCGGTGGAGCTACACAACAAGTATATAATTAAATAAACCTCTCATCAATGACCAAGCAAAAAAGCATGCATTGCAACAACGTTTGTTTAAATAGCTGTTGAAATTGTATTTTTATTTGCAACAAATTAGATAAATAACCACCCGAGTCTGATTCATGTAGGTATGAATATAAAACAAGTAATTTAAAATGTATTATTCAGTGGAAAAATAGTAAGGTTATCTATCACATAATATATTATATTAGGTATTTTATAAATGGTTAAGTGAATAAAATATTAATAGATACATTGAATATTTTACATTGGACATTACAAAAATATCTAGCTAGACCCAAAAATCGTGCAGTTTCACACAAAAATAATAAATAAATTCATAAAACATTTTTTATTTATTCTACGTACTCCCTCCCAAAATTTTATACATGAAGCAATAAACAGAAAGGCACCGCACACTATTATTAATTAACATTTATGACTTATTTATTCTCTGCAAAACTATCAAAGAAACAGTAAATTTAAAATAAAATATCATATTATGAGATCAAAACATAAAACATCCCCGCGACCACATAGCCTCATCGTTCATGGAAAATAATAACATCAGTAGATTCAGTAGCAATTATATTGGTCCCCTTTTTATCTTATTTTCGGGAGCTTTCTACTCTTGGGAAGGGAAATGTTTGTTTCATTGCAGTATGTATTAGTTATGAATATGCTATAATGCTATTCATTTTCAGTTTTTCATATTGCCAAATTTTCGTGTTTCACGTCAAGTTACTACTTGTTGTGTTCCTTCCTTCCTTACAAGTATCCTACAATCACACTTTTCATGTTGATCTCACCGAACACATGAAGTTTGGGATTTTTCTTTTACAATTTTATATGTTGAATATCTTAAAAACCAACTGCGACGAAGAGACCACTGCAAAAACATTATGTTATCATGCATAATAGGGTTCTTACAAAACCTGCACATTTTGGCAAGGTTTCCCCATTCAAAAAAATGTTTTACAGCGGTTCATGCCAACCCACATTTTGAAAAGAATAGTTTCTAGATTACGTATATTTATGCTGATGCTTACATTCCTTCATTGATTCATACATTTTAGAGTGTATGTGTCATACCTACTTATTATAGAACTTTAAAAAAAATCCTCGGGCAAAGTGAGTATACGCCTTGGAACAATATTTCTTCATTAGAAACGGCTCACAGCACATTAAACACCAGCTGGAAATAATAGCATCTTAATGTTTACCTGAATCGCACTTAACGTACGGATATGTATAGGTAGTTGTTTATAGCAGTTGTAAAAACGCCAAATGATATTGCTCGGGAATACATTCAGGAATTATTATTGGATTCGAAAAAAATGTATGTATAAGACTGCGTTGCAGACTGCAGACAAGAATGACGAGCTTGGAATAGAAACAGCCACAAAACGTGTACGGTGGCTGCGGCGGTCTGTTTATCGGTTGGTAAAAGAATAAGAGGAGCAGCCAAAAAGTGCAAGTGGTTCCATTTTATGTAGTTTAGTTAGTAGTTTGGGAATGGTTATGGGAAAACGAGTGATTTGATTTTTCAATCTCCTCCCAAGTTTCTCTCACACACTTGAGAGCACAAAATAAAGTATCAGCGGATAGTTCACAGCGCGGTTTTACACGAAAGCTACATACCAAAAGTACACGTGTACATAAATGAAAATAAGATGTTGTAATTTACGAAAAAAGCGACGCGAATGCTGTTGAAATGCCACGATGAGAAGACGAGACACATAACAAATACTACAACAATAACAACGACAAAAAGCAGAAACTAGGGATTGTAGAAGCCATTTACGTTAATTGGTTTCTACTCCGCCTTCTTCGTTGTCGTCTACTAGGAGGTAAGAACAATAATTTTTAGGGAATAGTGTACAATCCAAAAAAATCTGTCCATTTTTGCTTATTTCCTATAAGCCTCTGTTATATATATGTCTAATGTAAATAAGCTCCATTTCTTTTCCTACCTGCGGCCCGACGACTATCCCTTTCTCTGTCTTTTAAATCACTATTACTCGCGCTCCCATGTTTGCCAATTTTGGTTTTTTCAAAACACTCACAAATGGGTTCCTTAAAAAAGCTACATACATTTTTGACACGTGTATTACTCAGCTAAAAAAGGTAAAAAAATACAAAACCTTGAGACAAAATGATTTAGATGAGCGAGTACACGTATACGATAAATAGGTAGGTATACATATTTATGCACGTCACAAATTACAAGAATTCTGTCTTCATTAAGCAGCAGTAACATCGAAATTCACAACAGCATGAAAATTAGTAGTATTGTCTAATTGAAAATACATTTATAAAAATATCCAATGATAAAAACGTGAAAAACAAGCAATTTTCCAGAAAGATAAAAGAACATTTACAAAAGAAGCATTTTGTAGGTTCATAGACGAGCTAGAGAAATTTGAATAGTACAAAGGACGTTTTCGTTCTTTGTGCTAATTCACATTTCATTATTACTTTTACAGAACATGTGCTGCGAGTTGTCCTTCTCATTAGAGAAGAGCAAAACTACGCAAAATAATTTTCTCCTGTAAAACTTTAGATTGGAGCGTGTCCAAAAAAATTAATCTGTCTCTCTGTCCACTTTTCTCCGAAGGAACTAAAAAGGTGAATGTACGAAAGCCAAGGTAAGCGCATTGCACAATTCATCAAGATGACTAATAGCAAACAAATCTGCCAGATAATTAATCACGATGCACGCTCTGGTTTCAAACAAGCGTGAAACACTCTTTGATACCATTAGATGTAGGCACGATATAATATGCTCTCATAACTAACAAATTGCGTCGTCGCTTATTTTCTCTTTATAATTACGACATTTTGTTGTTTTCGTATTCGCACACTTGCACCTTTACTTTTGAGACAGGTAATTATTATTATTTCCTATAAATACGGCTAGCTTGAAAACCTTGATTGCTTATTATTAGCCAAATGTTGTTGTTTAAGGATGTCTGTGTCATACACATATTATATTCTTGGCACACTTAGCTGCTTCACTATAATATCGGCTGACAGCCGAACGTCAGCAAATCGAGTTACTACTAAAAATTCAATCAACAAAAAAAATAAATTGACAACAAAAAGAGAGCTTTGAATGCTTTCATTTTGAATGTCCACTCGAGGACTACTGAAAATATTTGAAGAGTGAAATGATATAAAAGTCAGAGAAAATAAAATATTTTATGCTGCGTAATATATTTTCTTTTGACATGGCTTATCATGAAGGATAATGTCATTCGCATGTCAGTCGTGTGTGTGCATAGTACATAGCATATTGACATTTCGCGCACAGTAATTCGTTTTGCGTAAAGAGTCGCATGTCATATTTATTATTATGGTGCTGAGCTACGCAAACTACAAATTGGAACCGACAAATTCCAACTCCCAAGGGAGCTATTTATTTCGCCTGCATTAGAAAAAGTAACTACTACTACAAGCTGACGTTGGCGTTGAGTGCGACAAGTAGTCAAGGGCAAACTATATAAATAGATTACTTGACTTAAAATGTATTACAACAACACAGAAATAAGACTCGAGTCGCGTACTGTAATATATCTCTATCTGTAAAATGCGGTGGTGGCGTTGGAATGTAAAGTTTAGCACCCAAGTCTGCATTTTGCACTTTCTCCAACCATTCATAAAGCCACACCTTGTACAACAACCTAACTGATATTTTTAGAGCCAGGTTAGTATAGCCTGTATGAACGTGTCGTTACTAGTTTAACTTTCCTGCAAAAAAGCTCAAGTACCAAAAGCTGGACGGGTGTACATATTTTTTATTTACCTTCAGCCTTCCATTTTTGATAAAGAATTTCTGCTCCAGTGGTACAGGCTTTAAAAGAAGAGAGTAACTGGAATTTTAGTAAAGTTTGTTTGGCATACTGCTGACTTTGTTTTTCTTTGGGCTTACGATGAAGCATAGATAAGATCTCTAAATGTACTGCTCCTCCTAATACTATCTATCTATCTGTCTGTACACACACATTGACTAAAAGGTGATTTATGATGGGATACTGGGCGTCTTTTCAAATGGTTTGCTGCATTCGGAACGCGGATGGATTAGAGACTCTTTACACCAGTCATTTTCCCCGACGTGGTTTGACATTCAAATGAACTTATATATGTACGCACGGCAAGCCAGACGTACAAACACACTTTTACTTAACACATGTTTGAATATGATTATCTTTATCTTGTTTGAATCCAAATCCGCCAGTAGTTTTAGCAATAAATTGCAGTTGAGACTCGAAACTCTCTTGGTGAAAATGGAGAAAGGATCCTTAATGTGTGTGTGTGAATCCAAACATCTGTACACAAATTGTAAAATGTCAGAAATTTCTGTTGATGAGTTGTCAAGTAGGGTTCCGTTCGATGTTGGAGGCGATTCTTCTTCTGGGACGTAGGGTACCAAATAATAATTTATTTTCCGATTGAGGGTTCGGTCGTGTTTATGATGAAGCAAGAGAAAGGTGACTAAAGAAATAATGGAAATACATAACTTTCGTTGAAGTCTCTGTCGGATTAAAAGACTTTGGGGCATCCTGAAACAAACAAAAAAAAGAGAAAAAATCTCATTTGATCAGATTTAGCTTTTGAAAAAACAGGAAGCAAAAATGTCTGCTAAAACTTTTCATCAGACAGATAGACAGCGAAAAGACAGTGTATTGTAATAACAAAGTAGAACAGTGGGAGTGAAAGTTGACATTTTGACTTTTTCCAAAGAAAATACAAAATGAAGGGAAAGGGAGTCAAATTTATTGCGGTCAAACCACAAAGAAAATTTTCAGTGAAATCTGTGATTTTCGATGATCTGATGCAATTTGTCTGCTAATTTTTGATTATCAGTCTATTTTCAGTTAGTGCCTGCAAAATATACATGTACCATCCAGGGATGAGCATTCAATTCCAGCGAGCTAACAAAATGTTCTTTATTCGTATTTTAAGTTGCTGCTAATTCAAACACTTTATTTGAACCACCTAAAAATATTTATCAGGGTATGCACCTAAATGATATTATTGAATTTAACGAACTGGAAAGTTTGTCAAGCATGTATTTCTCCAAACAAAGTCAGTTTTGACTCAGTATTGATCAGTATTTCTCCAAAGGGGGTTGCTTCAATTTGGAATGAAGTCAATGTATTTATGAGTAAAATTTTATTACTATTATTCAAGTTAAAAATTTTTGGGTATTGATAGCTGTTTTTCGACAAAACTTCAATTTTCAATCAATACCATACAGTACGTAACTGTAACTTTTAGTATAGCTTTTGTCAATAAATACATTATAATTTTAAGCATTGTGAAGTAATTTATGAGTAAAATTTTATTACTATTATTAAAGTTAAAAATTTCTGGGTATTGATAGCTGTTTTTCCACAAAACTTCAATTTTCAATCAATACCATACAGTACGTAACTGTAACTTTTAATATAGTTTTTGTCAATAAATACATTATAATTTCAAGCATTGAGAAGTTTGCAGATGATACCCTATCAAAAGTTTGATATTGTATTTTATTGCTTTTCTTTCTTTGTTGTGCAATCAGCTCTTTATGAATCTTCAGTCTTCCGTGCAAATTTCACCTTTGATCCCTCACAAGTGAATAATAGTTATCTATTCTTGGCACATTCCCGTATTGTATATCGCATAGGTATTCAATATTATGATGAAGTATTAACTAAACTTCATCTAGGGCATAACAATCATCGCCGATTAGACACTATTAGCAAAAATGGAAAACGTTTCAAACATTCCAAATTGATATGGTTTTGTTGTCTCTGATGCCTCATCATTTATGTTCTCAAACTTCACAACAAAGCGCTATCATGGTGTTTTGTACACAGACGAGAAAGCAAACTGCCTAAACTTGTTTACAGTACTGCATGAAAGGAACTAAATTAAAGGTTTTATGACCTCGTATTTATTTTACGTTTATAGCAGAGAATTAGACTACATTACAGTTGGAAAAGACGAGAAAGCAAACTGCCTAAACTTGTTTACAGTACTGCATGAAAGGAACTAAATTAAAGGTTTTATGACCTCGTATTTATTTTACGTTTATAGCAGAGAATTAGAGTGCATTACAGTTGGAAGTTTGAAAGACCTGGAATGTCTACAACAATACGTAAACAATATTTATGGTGATAGTGATGGGGCATATGCTTGCATGTAAACAACTGCTTTACATAATCGCATTTGACAAAAGCTATAGGGTAAAAAAATATTGTACCAACAGCTTCAAGATCTTTTCTAAACCTAACCACACAACTGGAAGTATGGAAATTTGGCACAATTTGTGTAGGAGGCTGATGATTTAATTTTGAAATATAGAGCATACCTAAAGTAATANCTTCAAGATCTTTTCTAAACCTAACCACACAACTGGAAGTATGGAAATTTGGCACAATTTGTGTAGGAGGCTGATGATTTAATTTTGAAATATAGAGCATACCTAAAGTAATAACCATTTTATTTCTAATTTCACTCTGGCTCTTGGTCCAGTCAATGGCAAAAACTGGGGTATAAAAACTGATGCGAGTCTCGCGTCAATTGGTTTTGCTCTTTCAAGAGCAATGTAACGCTTATTGATTTCAAACTACGGCATACTAAATACTACTCCTAGAGTTTTACAAGTGGCAAGGTTTCACGTAATACTTGGTATATAGTTTAACCTTGAAGAATTTGAGAACTCTGTTTCAAGGAAAACTTTACATAAAAGCTTATAATATTTAACTATCCAATGGTTTCATAAAGACCCAACAAGGAAAACTTTACATTAAAGCTTATAATATTTAACTATCCAATGGTTTCATAAAGACCCATAAGACGAGTAAAGCCACATTATGCAATAAAAGGACGAGGACTTTCATATGGGAACATTACTTACGACACACTTGGCACATCTGTTCATCGCTTCCATCTGAGCATCCTTGAATTCCAGAGCAAACAATGGCAGAGCTTCGACATCTTCCATCAGCACACCTGAAAGAAATTAGTTTAAATGAGATATTGTAGACAAGGTCGCTTTCCCTAATTTTTGCGACTGGCTACTACTTAAAACTGTTAGCAGATTCTTGAACGCTCAATCCGCTCAAACTTGCTTTGTTATACTGGTCAAAAACATTAGGAGAAAAGCTGCTGGCACTATAGCGCGACGCGACGGAGGAGGTAACAAAAATTACATCATTTACTTACCTATATGGGCAGTAGTCTGATGGCTGGAATTCCATTCTGCATTCTTGCTCTTCTTCATCACTTTGATCCGGACAGTCCGCTATAGCGTTACAGAATCTGTGTTCGGGTAGACAATCTTTTGTTTTCAAGCACTGGAATGTACCATGAGGGCAAGTCTCCTTGCCGCTGCATCCCTCTTCATCACTTCCATTATCACCTAAGTGGGGCACATAAAATGCACACAACACGTTTACAAAATCCGCTGTAACGGTAATAATGATAATGCACATAACCTGCTTCGTCCCACACTTTTATCACTTGAATGTTATCAAAGATGTAACGGCAATAATGATAATGCACATAACCTGCTTCGTCCCACACTTTTATCACTTGAATGTTATCAAAGTAATGATATAAAGTTCTGGAACGAAACGGGTGTGTGCCTTTAGTGGAAAGCGATCTCGAGCCGCCCCAACTTACAATCAACAACACCGTCACACAGCTTTGCCCGGCTAATGCACTTTACTGGCATTTTCCTCGCTCTCATAGCTTCAAACTCTGCTGCCAGTGAGGAGAGAATGGTAGAATCTGAAATTAGCGTAATGTTACTGGAAGGCATTGGCCGTGCTGTAATCTCGAGCCGCCCCAACTTACAATCAACAACACCGTCACACAGCTTTGCCCGGCTAATGCACTTTATTGGCATTTTCCTCGCTCTCATAGCTTCAAACTCTGCTGCCAGTGAGGAGAGAATGGTAGAATCTGAAATTAGCGTAATGTTACTGGAAGGCATTGGCCGTGCTGTAGTGGTGCTTTCAGAATCCGGAAAACTGCATTGGAAAGCTTGATCAGGGCATTTTTCTCTTACTTCGCATACTTCATCCGAGCCATCTAAACAGATCGACATGATAAAAGTGGCAATATTTAATGTACCCATATTCCATTTATATTCCAACACTTTTATCTTCTTTTCAGGAACTATCTCTTTGATAAATCTACCTTCGCAGTCAGTTTTCCCATCGCAAACAAAATACCATGATATGCACTTCCCATCAGAATGACACTGCAAGAAATAAAAATCATTTATTAGGAAAATGAATATAAAAACATTGCCTTGAAGGAATATGGCGCATCAAACTTGATGAGAGTAGAGGAGAAATCGTATGAATCCGTACAAGGTAATTCTGGTAAACAATATTTTATACTTGCACATTATTATTCAACTTTCTGCAATTTTTTTCATGAAACAATATATTATTTAACACGTAATATTTCAAAACATGCCTGAAAGCCAATTCATTTATTTAAAAAATATTTTCCTTGTTAGTATTTATAGCGCAAATGTTTTTTATGTTTTCCATTAAAATGCGTGGCATTACCATCCACACCCTTTGCTAATTAAAATCATGCTTCTTTCAGCGTTTTTGTTTCATTTTATTCATAAAGTCTAATCAACTTTCAACCTCGTTAAAGGAACCCGTTGCATCTTTCTTTGTTGACGCACTTTGTTTCGACAAAAAGTGGAAACAAAAATGACAAGCATGTAGCATGACATATGGCGACAAAGAAAAGCATGTTTTTTTTCTTATT
>JAANSP010003965.1:0-10685 GCA_036850745.1 Homidia socia
CAAACACTCAATACTACAAATCAAACAGATTGTCACAAAATCGGAAAATTTGAAAGGGTTGCCTTTTTTACGCGAAACTCAATTTATTATTTTTTTACATTCAAAAACCCGAAAAATCAACAAAAATCACTAACCATTTTAAAATATATATATACCTCCTAATTGGACGAACAAAAATCCTTTTTGAAAAATGGAATTCCACATGATAATAATTTTTTTTTTATTAAAATAGCTCATTTCTCTCTCACACTCATAATATTTTCGGTGTTTTTCTTTTTCCTTCTCATAAAATTTTAGCCTAATTTATTTCTTAAATCAGATCATCATCATAATAATATTATTATGTAAGTACAATATTAGTTTTTTGTTTGTTGAGCGTTGTTTATTTTTGTGTAATAATATGTTCCGGAGTCTCGTCGTTTCCGTTATATAATAATAAACTGGTTACCTTTTAATTATAGGTCTTTAAAATAAGAATAAATTATTACCTTAATACACTGAAAAACCCTTAAAATGCTTATAACAAATACATTTAAACTCAAGCAGTAATTACAAATTACCGTTACATTTTTAAATACATTTCTCATCATCATATTCACATGATATATATATATCATATCCTTCTATAAAGATTTCCTTGTTGCACATAAAAAGCACTCCATATTATTTAAAGATCCGAGAAATACATGGGCATATAATAATCCTAATTATATAGTAATGATAATCGAAATACAATATTTTTATTTTGTTCTTGGTGTTTTATAATTATTAAAAATTAATAAAAATGCAAACATTCCACAGTTTTATTTTTTGGTTTACTCATCAATTTCCTCTACTTGATTAAAACAAGACTCTTTCACGCTTATCATCATCATTCAAGCATTATTAGATGCATCGTGCCCCAGGGTCCGACTTACTTTGTGCCTTTACATATTATTCGCCTTTCATCAAAAAATTCACTTATAAACTGCTCATCCTCAAATCACTCTTAATAATATTATTATTTTTACTATCATGTTTCAAATAATCTTTAAACTTACCAAAAATATCAATAAATGCGTCTTTCTTATAATAACTGTTTTTATAACATGTTTATATTTTTAAGTACAATAAAAAACAAGTTTGAGCTGGTAACTTTGCTAAAAAATAAAACGAACACTACAAAAATTAATAAAAACAGGCAGTTGAAAAAAAACCTGTTTTTGTTCAAAAATGGTAATATAAATGAGATTGCTTTGTTGCTACTATAATATTTATTTTGTAATATAATAATATATAATAATTATAATTATCTAAATTTTAAAAACTATTTTCAGTATTTACTTTTAAATTAAGATATTTTATATGTACACACACAGAACATTGTTGAGGTGGGTTGGGGAATAAAAGTAAAGTAACATTAACAATTTAAACTGTTGCAGAAATAAAATGGTAATCATCTTTGCTTCACTCTTTTTAAAATAATTATTGTTCGTAAAAAAAAATTGGTAACTGCGTTGTTCCTTTTTTATTTTGTTCGTACATCTTTTTCCACTAAGCTGGTTAACACGTTGGTATTTGTAAAATTGTACGGTAAACAATTTAATTAGTATTTCGTTGATTAAAATTCATTCATTGGTCTCTCTAGTCGTTTAATAGGTATATTCTCTACATTTAAATAACCACTTTATTCACTATTTTTTATGCCCTAAAAGACCTATACCTATTTAATGATAAACGCTTCATTTATTACTACATTTAAAATACATTATTATACATCTATATTATGTCATGTGGCAAATTTAATGCTTACTTTTTAATCCCTACTATCATTCTACCTACAATAATTATTTATTATATATTTATTAAATATATACACCTATATTTGGGTTTAGCTAACGTGTAAAAACTATGTAAAAGCTAGAATTATATGTACCTACTGTACTTTTTTACACTTTTTGCATTTTAACTTGCTGTTGCCTGTCGTATTTATAGAGTTAAAGGTTCGTTAGGTATATAAATGCTTTCTTAACCTACCGCAACAATTTTACTACACTGTACAATTGTTACTGTAACTATTTATTTTGAAAATAATGCATTTTTCCCTATTTGTAGTAGAGTTTTCTTTGTTTTGATATATTACTTTCTGCTTTTTGGTTATAATGTACACGCACAATAAATATTTACACACGAATGCTTCCTAACCATCTGCTTATCATCAGTAAATATTTTAATAATATTATAATAATTATAGAGTATAGCTAGCGATAACATTAATTTTTATGTACACAGCACGGCTCTAAAAAATGTTTTTAAAGTGTAAACGTGTGACTTGCTTTAAACTTTGGTTAAAATGTTCATCAACCTACCCCTCTCTTGTCCTCATACATAATTTATTAACCCCTCCTATTAATAAAATAATTCCGTTTGCAGAGAAATTGTTTTCAAATGTCATGCTTAATGCTTGCGTGCAGAAAAACCAGTAAGGTCACAGTGCATACACTGTTTCAAAACAAAATCAATGGCTTGATATAGATAAATACTAATAAAATGATTTAAAGAATCTCTTCCAAACAGTTTGTAGTAATATTATTCCTATTCTTTTACACTCACATTCAAGGAGCAGCTTTGCATAAAACAGAGAAAAAACAAGGAAAAATAATTTGTAAAGAAACCGAAGAGCTTATCAAAACAGGGCAATAAATTTGTGATCTTTTAAAATGAAAATTCTGTAAAACTACTCAAGAAACTTAGTCATGTTTCCTGTCACGGAGTTTGCATTTTAGCAAAATGGATCGTAAATGTAAAAAACAAAAATTAACATAAAATGAAGTAAACAAGTTATTCTGCATTGAATATTGAAACACGTAAAAGATTAAAATGAGATTTTGGAAAATATCTTAAGTAAAAATAGTAAACTGCATTGAACAAAAAGCGTAAACGTAGGTTTGCATGCATTTTCATTATAAATATTAAGAGTAATTCATGTAATTCATTATTAAGGTGAATATGATGATGATGATGATATGATTGAAAAAATCACAAAGAAAGATCATTTTTTATATGAAAAACTCCATTGCATAAATACATATCTCCATAAAACAAAATGTCGTTATAATATTTGCAATATTTTTTTATGCATTTAGTTAACCACCTCTCTGCTTGCACTACACTTCTCCTAAGCTAGTTACTTGCTTTTTTATGTTATTATTGGCTTGGCTGCTTTGCTTTGTAGCTGAGATTCAATATTTCAGAATAAAATCGTATAAACTGTTTGCATTTTCCTTGCAAATAGTGTAAGCTAAAGTTATTAAAACTTATGATAAGATCACTAACTTTATAATAAATCTTGCTAATTATCTATACTAACTATTTATGTATCTTTCTACCTATGTCATGTAATCTATTTATGTACAAGCTTTGCTTTGTAGCTGAGATTCAATATTTCAGAATAAAATCGTATAAACTGTTTGCATTTTCCTTGCAAATAGTGTAAGCTAAAGTTATTAAAACTTATAATAAGATCACTAACTTTATAATAAATCTTGCTAATTATCTATACTAACTATTTACCTATGTATCTTTCTACCTATGTCATGTAATCTATTTATGTACACATTAAATATACACTGAATTTTATGAATCAAATTGAAAAAGTTTTTGTCGCAACTATTCCGACCAGAATGAACGAACAAACTTGTTTCTGATTTGTTCACGTTTTTTTGGTAACTCCTTTCAATAAAACGTTTGTGAAAAGTATTTGGTTAACTTTCGGTATTTAAATAATAATATGACTCACAGTGGAAAAAAATGCTTAAACTTATTAATATAAATTATACTAAAAATGTCAAACGTAGCTAGTTAGGTAGGTAATTTCATGTTTCATGTATAAACCTGCTTTTTAAACTTTGAGTGTGTTATTGTTATTGTTGTTATTAAGGGACGTGGGGGTGGTTGTCGGGGAGGCTCTTGACAGTTTACTACTGTTACTCAATAGAAGGTCACCTGGTGGAGGTTGATCCGCAACCAGACTGGGATGATGGTACGCTGATAGCTGATGGTGAGGATGATGATGGGAAGGTAACATGGAGGCGGCATTCCCATGACTGGGGTGGTGAGCGTGGTGGTGGGACAATGGTGGAGATACCATTCCATGATGATGTTGATAGCTTCCTCCCAATAACCCAGCGGCAGCGGCGGCGGCAGCTGTAACCGCATAATTGTAATTGTAGTTGTTGGTGTTGGGAAGTGAGCTGGCGTATTGGGAATTTGCGCCACCGGTGGAGCCGCTTCCACCTCCAGTGCTTGGAGGCGAACCACCCACATAACCGTAAGTAGTCTCCAGCTGGTACTGTGGGAAAAAAATGAAAAGCAAACATGTAATGTGACTAATGTGAGGTGACTACTTACAAGGGAATCGGCTAAAAAACGGGGTAACTTATGAGTTGCAGTATGATGATGACGATGGATGCTTATGATTGTATGCTAAAACAATGAAATGAATGATGATCATGTACCTCCGCCAAACTGTCCAGGGAAACTGGGCAGTGCAGACACATAGCTGGAGCCCAAAGGTTGGAGCAAGGTCAGATTATTGTTGTTACTGGGGGTGGGGGGCTTGTTAGTATCCTCAGCAGCAGAGGCAGGTATTAGCGGTGGACTCAGGGTGGAGGTGACGTAGCCTCCAACCACTGAGCCAGCGCCACCAGGTGAGCTGCGCGTGGGAGTGCCACCGCTCTCTGGTCCTAGTTTAGTTTAAGCCATTCACAACAACAACACAACACAACGATTATTAAAGCAATTAAAACAATAACAAAAAACGTTCATGTTCATGCTAGATAGACGAAGCTTTAATAGCAAACAAAGAACAGCAAGACAAGACAAAGCACCTTCTATGAAGGCTATCATGCAACATGCAAACGAGGAGACAACAAAAAAAGCTTGCTTGAAAACAATACTGCTCTATAATGACTAGATGTCACGCTGCTCCAGTAGAGCTGTATGCGCTACGTATGTACGTGTTGCAATTGCAACAACAACAACAACTAAGGTAATACAGACAGGGATTTAGTTAAGCTGATGATTATCGAAAAGCACCCTTCCTTGTTGTTAAGATAAATTGCAGGATAATAAGCTATAGCTGTTGTTCTTTCTGACCCAGCCCCAACCCAAATTTAAATAGTTCCAGTTCCACCGTCACCATGAATAGTGAAACACCGAAAGTGAATATATGATCTGTTCAGAGAAAATGTAACAAACAAAAGGGTTGACATACCTAATGAGCTGGAGTTATTTCCGTATGGATGATGATGTGCATGATGGTTTATCGAGTCGTAGAGATCCGATTGGTGATGACCGCTATGATGGTGGCCACTACTAGTGTTGTTTGAGTTGTTCGTTGACGACTGGAACTGTTGAAATAGTATCAAGTAGATGCAAACAAAAAATATTAATTAAAAATGTTTTTATGACCAATTATGTTAATTTGTGGGCATCAGCTTTTCTTTGTTAACAAGTCACAAACCAGACAATAGGTACTTACTTCGTTGGAAAGGGAGAATTGATTGCTGCTACTTGACGAGTACCCATTTATTTGATGACTTGGGGAGGAATTGCTGTTTGCAGTGGATCCACCGCCACCACCTCCAGTGGTTGTCAGATCACATAACAACTTTGAAGCCTCATCCTTTACAGCCCACTTGCCTATCACACCATTGCTCAGTATTGTGTTGTTGTTTGAGCCAGCTGGAGGCGGACTTCCCCACAAATGCTGGAAAGAAATCAAGGTTGAAAAGGTTTTTAATTTATATTTTCCAAATTTTCACACTCCATTTTACATTCCAAGACATGCTGCAAAATCGCATTAATCACCATCATATTTAAGGGCATCCTTACATTGGAATAAAGCTGTTGTTGATGGTCGTTGCTGTATCGTTGTCTTTTCAGTAGCTCTGCAGCAGACTCCTCATCAGATGCTGACAAGCCACCTCTGCCATTTTCATCTAAAAACAATTAACATTAATAAAAAAAATCATATACATAAGCTCCATTATTTCGTTTGCGTTGCTTTTCCTCCCAAAAGAATTCTCCATTTTTTCCACAAATATCATTTTCAAGAACACTGCTGCATCATGTCTGCATAAATCAAAGTCTTGTGGGAGGGAGTTGCTCTTTTCATGGCACACGCGACAATTTTCTACCAAGGAGGCCAGAGCTCTTCTGTCCCTATCTCTGAATGTTCTTAGTGCTGTATTATAAACATTCAAAAACTACGGTCCCATTGTCTGTGTACGTAATCGGATTTCTTCTAGTTGCCTGCTTCTCATAGACATTGTATACTTATATAGCATCCACATCAACAGCAGCAGAGCAATGATGATGTCGCTGAAGATGTTGATGATGATGATGCTACTAAACTTGCTCACGACAGTGGAAGAAACGGAAAAGATGGAGAATTTTTAAGCAAGCTTCAGCAATCATTTACACACATTTGGACAAAACCAAACGAAACGTTATGGACGGACGAGCGAGCAGTTCACAATCTTCATTTCGTATTATTACTACTACTACTAGCTTCTATTTTTTATTCTCTTCTTGAACGCTTAAACTCGTTGTTATATACAGCTACATGCATACCTCTACACACACATTCACCATAAAAATGATACCAGGAGGAGGCATTGCATTTTATGCATGCATCTCTCGTCCAAACTTAACGCTGCTTCTACTATACTACCGATCCGGTCTCTCTCTCCTCCTTATGCTCTGCCGTACAACAATGTAGTAGTAAAAAAATCTCATCTTCTTCCTAACACACATTTGCCATAAAAATGATACCAGGAGGAGGCATTGCATTTTATGCATGCATCTCTCGTCCAAACTTAACGCTGCTTCTACTACTACTACCGATCCGGTCTCTCTCTCCTCCTTATGCTCTGCCGTACAACAATGTAGTAGTAAAAAAATCTCATCTTCTTCCTCGTCATCATCATCGTCATCATCATCATGAATAAAATTGTAGCTTTTAGCTAGTTCTCTGCTCAGAGTCAGTGCATAGAAATATATATCTGTCTATCTATATGTACGTTCTTCTCTCTCTCTCTCGTTCTCTGCTGCTCTGACTCGTCTTCTGATAATAGAAGAAGCAAACCCCAAAAAAGTTGGCTGGCTGGCTGGTTCCACTCGACTGACTTTCCTTTTCTCTTAGTGGCAGAGCAGAAGGCAAGCCGAGGGCCAACCAGCACCAACTTTTACGAAGAGCATGAAGAAACACCCTCCATACCATACCATCCGTACATATCTGTCGCTCTCTATCCCTCCACGTTATATTGTACATGCACGATGCACGCATTTCATAAGCATCACCACCAACATCTCTCTCTCTATCCTTTTTCCAATAGAATAGATAGACCAAACAACATGCATAATAATAATATCAGTAGCAGGAGCGGCAGCAGTATATAATCAGAATTTTCCTCCTCCTTTTCCACTTCTTCATCATCATCCGATCGTCATCATCATGATCAACATCACATCATATTTTTTTCCACCGCCACCACCGAGTTTACTGATTATTATAATGCATAATATTCATATACCTATAGCCAGAGAAGACACTTACGTTCAACTTTCAATCTATACAACTTTTTTTACATTCCCACATGGTTGAAGTAGAAATGCAACAATAATAGAATCTCTCTTAATAGAATCTCTCTTTTCCTTCATCGTCATAATAAAAATAATTTTTATGAACATCTTTTTTTTCTCCCTCATTTTCCTGCTCTCCTGCTGTTATTTTGCCTTTTATTTGTTATACACTCACTTGAACAGAGACAAAAGAGCAAAACTCCATCAACGTATTTAATAACTCATTTTATGCAAATATGTCATAACACTGACTGAGAGAGAAACAAAAAAAGCCTTGAAAAGAATACATTTTTGTTTATTATGATGATAACCATAAACAAAAAAAAATATTACGAAAGAGTCGCGACTACTACTAGCAAGAAAGAGGGATGTATTTTGTTACACTGCATCGGAGTCTGATGACTGGGAACAGGCAGCGAACAAAGTAAACATGAAGACGCGAGACTGGCGAGAGAGAGAGAGGATGATGATGGAATCCCAAAAGTTATGCATTAAACATTGTTTTCTCTCTTTACTTGTTATTTTTCTGGTATGAGGCTCACTCGACTCGGTTGCTTCCACTACTATGCCATGTACCTCTGCTAACGTTTATATAAAATAGAACTTGTGTGTTTTGGTTTGTTTGTTTGTGTGCTTTGACTAAGTTTCAATGGAAAGGAAAAAAAAAGAATTCTTTTTTTGGAATGGAGAATGGCACTGGCACAGTGAGTGAAATGCAATGGAATAGTGGTGTACATATATAAAAAGGAATGAATATGAGAAAATGAAAATATAGAATCTTCATGAACAATATCAACATCGTCACCATCTCCTCGTCATGTCATGTATGTATACGACAAGAGAGAAAGAGAATGAAAACGGTGGCATTGGTGGTTGTAGTTTGTAGTAGTAGTAGTAGCCAGTTTTGATACTAATATTGCATGTATGTTAAAAACAGAGTAAACTTATATATAGAAACGTGGAGTGGCATGGATGGATGAAGTCATGTGTATGGTATGGTTGGTTGGCTCTCACAGGGTTTTCTGGTGCGCTTTAAGGAATTCCGGTCACATCATCTTTCCGCGAGATTTCCGTGCCAAAAGAGCGAACAACTAGTGAGACTTGACTACATGAACACAACGTCGACGAGGAAAATACGAGAGAGAGAAAGAAAGAGACTGTGTGATATATACACTTTTCCTTGCTGCTTTTCCTCAACTTGCTAATAGTATATGCCTACACATTGTTACAATGTTGTTATTCCATTCCAGCTATATGGACCGGCTATATAAATAGTTTTCTGGAACTACGTATATATGCATGTAGAATGGAATAAAATGGCAGGAGGAAAAGTAGCATCACATCAGCAGAGAGTTGAAGATTTTTTTTCTCTCCGGCTTTTCTCTCTTTTTTTTATGAAGGAGTGAATGAATGAGAGTTGTACTAGTAGTAGTAGTGGTGGTGGTAGCAAGTGGTCTTGGCGGTGCTAGATATGATGCTGATGTTATAATATATTATATGGTATACAAGTGTGAGCAAAGACGAAAAGGAGAGAATAAAAGGAAAGCAATTCCTTCCTTGGAAGAAGGAAGCTTTTTCCCCTTCCTTAAACCAACTACTTTTCCCCTCACTCGAACACTTTCACTTTGTACTACTTGCTTTGCTGTGTGAGTCTGTAAAAAAATATTGTGTACTACTAGTGTTCGTCTTTATGGATGGACTATATAAGTCTAGTCAACTGAATGAGTGTGAGACACGGCCATATTATTACCTATATAATAATAATAATACTTTGTTGTTGTTGTAGCAGAAACGAAAAGTCTTTTTTAATCCATTTTCTTTTTTGCTTTTTCTTCCAATAGCAGCGGGCAAGCATGCAGAGGAAGAGCCTCTTTTTTTCTCTCTCGCTTTCTCCTTTTTGCTTTCTTCTCTTTTGAGTCAGCTGAAAGTTTTACTCTCTTTTGTAGAACGAAGGGAAAAAGAATTTTAACTGCTTTGGTGGGTATAAAATGATGACTTTAAGATAAAGATGTATGGATATAATGATGTACTAAACATCTTTATACTTATAGGTAGTTTCTCGTAGAGTGACCATATGACTATGGTCACTACCACCACAACCGAGCTAGCAAAAGGGAAAATATAGAGCATGACATGAACCCGTCGTGATTTAGGATATCCATTTAAAGTACATTCAGACTTAATTAACCATTGACTCATTGGGCAATGACTATATGTGTACCTATATGGTAGTGGTCGCCTCCTTTGTCAAGTGGCCAGAAAAAACTTCTTTTTTTTCATTGTATAATTGGGGTAATACGATAAGTTTGGAGGAGAAATCTTATAAATTCGAATGCTGCCTTTACGTACCTTCGCGTTTCCTTTTGCTACTATTTTGGCTAAGGTCTGTGCTGGCATTATTGGCATTGTTGGAGTTATTGGTGGAGCCGATCCCGAGGATCCCATTGATTGAGTAGGAGGGTCGGGAGGAGGACAAACTGGTGATACTATTGCTTCCGTGATGTTGATGCAGAGAGTCAACAGGACTAAGGCTCCCCGTACTGGAACCCCCGCCACCACCTCCTCCACCTCCATGTTGTTGATGATGTTGATGTTTTGCCTTTTCCGCAGCCTTGTTTCGCACAATTCTATAAAAAAAATTTAAAAAGAAAGAAAAACATGTTAATGGATCGCTAAATTACTTACTAATCAATACGTTTACTTTAGACTTTATGCAAATCAATTTACCAAATGAACCGAATGAATAACCCATGAAAAAAAGTGTGTCATCATCATCACAATATAATAATCTACCACTTTACTCCTTGTACCACTCAAATATTATGGCAAATATCATTAAACCAAACAAGGTGGCTCGTTGGTTGGTTGGTATTAGATAATAGGCAATCCATCAAAATATTTGCTTTGTAGGCGTACACTTGTTTGCCATCCGCATCATCATCCATGCCAGTTGCCAGTATATCATTATCAACAATCGCCCTTATTTGCATAATATTTACTCGCTATGCCTTTTTCCATACTCTTACTTTCTCGCTCATTTTAGTCATTATTACTGCTCA
>JAANSP010003966.1:0-10685 GCA_036850745.1 Homidia socia
ATAAATTAACTTTTAAAAAACAACAGTACAGCAATCAATTAGTCCACAGCAGAAATCTTCAATGGTGCTTCTCTATCAAATAATTTAAATTAACCTAATTAGAGAAATCACACACTAAAAAACTAGACAAGTGACTGAACACCACCATTGACCATTCATACACAAAAACACCACCTGTTTTCTCTACACTTATCATCGAAGTCGAACCAGCACCACCACCGCACCGCCGCCGACCTTCATTTATAATTACAACTCTTGTAGTTCCTCCTCCTCTGTCTCCTCTCTCCGCTGCTGTTTCCAGACATTGGCCAGCCACAAGAGATGCATTTAAAACACGTTCATGGATAACTATTCTCCTACACTTTTGACATTTAACTTTTCAAAGTGGTGAGTGGTTTATTAGCATCAAGAAGATAAATTATCATTTAGTGCAATGTAGTGAGTAGTGGATACTGTCGTTATGGTAAGTAGATAGCTTCTTCTTCACTCACTTATCATTGGGGATTTTTCTAGGGTACCAGTCGCTACCATCATTATCACCACCACCACCGCACCACAATGATGAGATGAGAGTGTACTTTGAAAGGTCTGTTAAAATAATGAACCAGATTGTGGTAAAGAGAGCGAGGAGGAGATGCATAAAAAAATTGACTACTACTGTCTATAAATATAAATAGCTGTGCAGTTATAAATTATTATTATAAATGTATAGTTTATTTTCAGCTGTCCTCTCTCTTCTTTTTAGACTTTTTTATTGGCCTGATGGTGGCTGACGAGAGAGAGGTGATGATGATGATATGATGAGGAGATGAGGAGATTTTATATTTGTGTGAGGAGAAGAATGGATGGACTATGTAGCGAAAATCAAGAGAGAGATTATCATTTTCATTCAGCAGATTCGATTCAGCACATCAGTCAGTCAGCCAGCAGTGTACACATCACCAAGTACATAGTACACTTGAAAAATTGACTACTACTGTCTATAAATATAAATAGCTGTGCAGTTATAAATTATTATTATAAATGTATAGTTTATTTTCAGCTGTCCTCTCTCTTCTTTTTTAGACTTTTTTATTGGCCTGATGGTGGCTGACGAGAGAGAGAGAGGTGATGATGATGATATGATGAGGAGATGAGGAGATTTGGTTTGTGCGAGGAGAAGAATGGATGGACTATGTAGCCATCAAGAGAGAGATTATCATTTTCATTCAGATTCGATTCAGCACAATTCAGCACATCAGTCAGCAGTGTACACATCACCAAGTTACATAGTACACTTGTTTGTAAAAAAAACTATTTGGGGGGTCTTTCATGTATAGAAAGAAGGACATTTTTAACAGGAAAGTAGGGAGAAATTTAAGCTTCATTGTATGCCAGACACTTTGTGGATGCACCCTTGCTCTATTAAAAAGCTACATTACGGAAGAAAATATAATAATGGCAAGTGGCAAGGCAAAAAAGTCAATGTAAAATGCACAGACAACTTTTATATCCCGAATTCCGACACATGTATTTTATATAAGGAAAATATGGGGCTATCCGCAACTCCGCTTGTAGTAATACTTTGCTAGTAATATTCCCCATTTCTTTCTACAGCAACACCTAAATCGACATTTACTTGAAATTGTATAGCATCTCCAAAAGCTGTTTTAGTAACAACTTGCTCTATGTATGAACCCAACATGTTTTTATTATGCATTTTAATAAAAAAGGCAGAGAACTTGTGTTACACTTGTACCTTATAATAGTGTTGTTGAGTGAGAGGAGAAGAATGAATGTTTAAGACTTTCTTTTTCATGACAATCGCATCCACTCCACAGCTTTTGCATAGAGAGGCAAGGCAAGTGTGCACAAATGTTATGCAGAATAGCGTATTGTTGTGATTTTTTTAACAGTAGGAGCAGATCTAACAACACAATCAGGACGGCAACAATAGTTGGAAGAAGCAGGCAAAAATAGTATAAAGGGAACAAATGAAACCAGATTGTCGAGAATTTACGTGAGCAGTTTTGTTATGTTGCAGTAGTAGTATAGTAAAGCAATAGCAGCAGAAAAGATTTGGTTGGACTAGGTATTCTTTAGAAGATGTAGTAAACCATAAAGCAAGAAGTGTGTGGTGGAATAAAGGGAAGAAAATGTAGTACAAAATGTAAATGTAGAATTAGCAGCAGCCAAGCACCACCGCTTTATGTATATGCAGCAGTAGTTATTCTCTGACTACTCAGGTAAGTAATTCAATTCGGTAGTAGTAGCAAAAAAAATCTCTGTAAAAATGTAGCCCTTTTGCTGCCTTGCCTACTTGTGTAAAAGTTGCATGTGGCAATGATGATGATGATGGGCTGGGTAGGTAAATAATTTATATGGCAAAGGGTTAATAATAAAAGAAAGCATACTTCGACATACTTTTTTACTTGACTTTGCATTTTACATATCTACCTCAGAGGAATCAGAAAAAAACTGAGAGCAGAGCAGGTGTAGGTACAGAACTGTTTATTTTTGACATGCCGAAACCGCATATAACAGAATAGGATAGGTAAGAAGAAGAAGCAAGGTAAATAGCACGTTACTAGACTCTAGGATCTGTCCATTAAAAATTTTCTGTGTTTGCAGTAGTATGATGTGCAGTATATGTAGTAAAGTCAATGTACATGTAGCATCATTACATTTTTAGACTTTCAGTAGAAGAAACATGACAGGTACGCATATAAGAGTTTTTAAGACAAGTGTATATTATTGAATTGGATTAAAATAAGGGTAGATGGCAGAAACACTGTATTGGATGACGGTGAAAATAGGTATCTGATTAATCGCAAAGCAACGTGTATTTGCGGTTGACGTGACAAATTTTGCAATATTGCGCTGCCTGCTTGGCAGCATGAAGCTTTGTGTGGTAAAAATCCAGCCAATTGGTTCTCTTAATTACATTTCCTGTTCAATATAATAATGAATGCGACAGATAATAGTACAAAACAATTATTAAATTACGAAGAAACACTGTTGGATGACGGTGAAAATAGGTATCTGATTAATCGCAAAGCAACGTGTATTTGCGGTTGACGTGACAAATTTTGCAATATTGCGCTGCCTGCTTGGCAGTATGAAGCTTTGTGTGGTAAAAATCCAGCCAATTGCTTCTCTTAATTACATTTCCTGCTCAATATAATAATCAAAGCGACAGATAATAGAACAAATCAATTATTAAATTACGTGGACGTCTCGTAGAACGTAGATTTTATATGGATTTTCATGTGCTGCAGTTTAGATTTGTTTCTTGGAATTGTTAGTGGTTACATCACTGTGGAAGGAGAAGATAAGAAGGTGATAAATTAAATGATGATTTGGTAAAATATTGTTGGCTTATGATTATCCAATACAAAATTGCCCAGTCATGATATTTATCAATCATGCATGAAACTAAAACGTGCTAATACTTAATTGCACTTCTAAAAATACTTGTCATTACAACTGCATAAATATTATGGCAATTTACCAATTACAATGAATATATCGTCAGTATTAGTAAATGCCAATGAGGAAGCAAATTAATTGTTACAAACATTCGTCACCGGCTCTAACCGAGAACTCCACACAGCAAGATTTTTGCGTGACAAACATTTTTCTCAAGTAGCCCCAATCTTCCTACATTCACTTTTCATGTGACATATCATTATAGGAAACCTCTTTGTTCTTCTCTTTTGCGAAAATGACACTTCCTTGCACTACACTCATACCATATGGCTAACAAAGTATCATTATATGTATTCTGCTCTTGAATTCAATGAGTAGTTTCCAAGTATTTGTACTCTTGCAACTTCCAAGTTGGAAGTTTGTTGGAGTATTTGGAACAAAACAAGATAAGGATTAAGGAAGAAAAGCATTACTGTGTTCTCTCTACATTCTCAAAACAAAACTTCCAACATCATCACCGCCTATATTGCTGCATAAAATTTTATACGCTTATTTTATTTCTGCTTTCAGCATTTTGTTCTAATTTTATTGTGCATGAATGTGTAGGTGTAGGTGGAAATGGTCGTCGTAGGTGGTTATTTCAGTTATTCCTTGGCTCATGATAGCAGACAGTATTATAACATGCTATCCATCTTTTCTGCTTTACGTCCTGGTTTTTGGTGAGTAGTATGCGCAGAACACAAAGATGAGATGATCTGTCAATTTTTTTTCTCCTCCTTTTGTATAATGGCTTGTGTATTACCGTTTTTACCGACCAACGTCTTCTTCTACATCGGGTTAACGAAAATTGGAGAATTTTCGGGTCGGATCGGGTCGGGTTAGCGAAAAAGCTGATCCGTTTCACCTCTAATGATCTGTCAATTTTTTTTTCTCCTCCTTTTGTATAATGGCTTGTGTATTACCGTTTTTACCGACCAACGTCTTCTTCTTCTACACTATACTCTGATGAGGAGCTCCCCACCTCTCAGCTGATCTCATAAAAGGGTTAAAACTGCGATCTGTTCAAAAAATCAACCAAAAGTTTATATAATGCCATATTGCCATATAAAGACTCTATTTAAGTAGGCGCGTATAAAATACNGTTCAAAAAATCAACCAAAAGTTTATATAATGCCATATATAAAGACTATTTAAGTAGGCGCGTATAAAATACATTCATATAAATATCCTTTCCTTTTGTTCTATACAATACTGCACCATATTCCAAACTTGATACGAACAATATTATTCCCCGTCACTCTTTTCCTTCTTATCTTCTTCATCATCACCGTCATATCGTCAATATTATCAAGGATTCCTGCTGGACATATTATATTTTGTGTACTCTCTGGAAACGGGAGTTGTACGGGATCCAGAAGAAGAAAAAGGTGAGGTTATAACTTAAGAGAAATATTATGCAAGGTTGTTGGTTTTCTTCTTCACTCTTCTATATATAGCCATCTCATCAATACTATATAACCCGATAACCGTTTTTATCAATAGCCAAATAATCATTTTCACTGGGTTCATTTGATGGACAAAAAAATACACACCTCTCCTTTGATGTGGTATTTTTTACTACTGACCATTGAAACGAATGTAGCCAAACCCATACATCATTTTAGAACCGCAAGTCAAGTACACAGACACACGATTTAACGTGCTTTTTGTTGTTTCGTTCTCCTCAAGTTGATGTAAAAATGTACATAAAGTAAAATTTAACTCGTGTTCCGTAAAGTAGCTTGTTATTGTGCCTGGTCTGCTGTCTGCTGTGTTGTATTTTTTACACGGGACATTTTTAATTGTTTTTAATACACCTTTGCTAATGATCACTATGAATATCGCAAAGTTTATTTTGGGGAGGAGATCAAGTTGAGTGGGATCGAAAGTAAATGTACGTTAAATACGTGAAAAAGCAGGGTGTATAATTTTAGCCTGTCCAGCGCTAAGCGCAATAAAAAAAACTTTCCTCTTTGCTGCATATCATTTTTAACTAAAATTTTAGGTAAGTGTTTAAATTTTATATACCTACCAATGCATATCAGTAAAGTACACTGCTTATCTTCTGGTAATGAATGATGGTGATTGACTGTACGGTGGTTAAAAAATTGCCATTGTGAGTAATGAATGGTGGTGATTGACGGTACGGTGGTTAAAAAATTGTCATTGTGTGAGTGGTGGGCAGCACTTTTATTTCACTTTTTATGGTAGTAGCAGTGAGTGACGCAATTGAGCTTGTGACTAATTGTCACTTGTATTCAGCAGTGTGTGTAAAGAACGAAATCAAAAAGTGAGTAATAGTTTTTTTTTGTTTTGGTGACAATGATAATTATTAAATTGTCAATGAATCGTTGTTTTTACCTAGCATGTTTCATTTTGCACATCATGTTTTTAAGGAAAATTTAGTTTCAAAGTTTCATTCTGTAAACTAGAATAGAAAATACAAGGAAACAAAGTGAATATTAGGTGGTTTCTTGAAAAGATAAAAAATCCATGTGTGTGCATGCGCAACTTTAAAAGTCATTTTTATATTTGTTTTCAGAAAGGAGACATTAAAAGGAATTGACTTTGTGGAGGAGGATTAGTCCTTTAAAGTCAGCACAACTAAACTTTGCTCCTTGTTGGATAGGCAACTTAGAAGCATATTAAAATCATGCAGAGTCCTACAGGAATGGGAGATGGTTATGGTGGTGGGGGCATGGGAGAAGCTCCTCAAGAAGAGCAACCCTGGTATGTCAAGTACGGATTGAGAGCCCTTGGAACTGCTGCAGGAGGATGTAAGTACAAGAATTTTATGCAGTTTTTTAGAATGCAAAATATTTCTTTTAAATGGCATGAGGAATTAAAAGTACCAGCAAATTTTATCATGCATTTTTTGGTTTTGAATTTACAGTGGCCATGTTCTTCGGACTATTTAGCTTACTCTTTAGTGTGTTTTCTCCAACATGTATTGTATTCAGCGTTTGGCAAATGTAAGAGTTCCCAACAGTCTTTAAAAGTATTATTAAAATCTACGTATTTTTATGCCTTTTTCTTGAATTAAAATGTGCATTGTGGTTCAATTTCCGGTTTCTAGCCTATGCGGCTTCCTTGTCGTGACAATCGAGTCACCCTGTTGCGTGTATTGTGTGGAGCACGTTCACAAAGTGACAGAAATAGTGGAACGGAAACCTTTATGGTGGAAAGCAGCAGCATACGTCATGTATGAAACCTCGTTTTCAAATTCCAAAACCACCTCGGATTAGAATACTAATTAATTTTTGTCTTCTTTCCATAATACTTTGTAGTGCACCCATCCCATCGATAATCTTCTGCTTTGGGGCAAACACCTTTCTCGGCTCTGGCAGTATAATTGCCACCGGGGTTGTGTATGGAATGGTGGCGCTTGGAAAAAAGTAAGTCATTTTTCAATTGGCATTTTTTCAATTTAATAATTTTCACCGTACTAACATCTCCATCAACTTCGTCCACTTACCTGTCTATGAAAAGTTTATGCTTAAAATATCTTTCTCGTCAAAATGTGACTTGGTGCTACATTCTATGTCTTCATTATTCAACTGCTACTTCCGCTGTTCTTTTAACTCTTCTTCCACCAACGTCTTTTTGTGAACTTTCCTGATTATCAGAACTGTGAAACAAGTTATGCGTGAAAAGAGAGACGAGTGCATTAACTCGATAGTAAAACGCAATAACTCAATTGTAGCCAGTAATGATAACATCGCTACTTCTGCTGCTAGCAATGCTGTCGTTGGATAACCTAAAGCGATTCTTGCGAGAAAAAAAATCAAATTAAATAACATTTTTTTGTGATAAATCAAATCTCTCTTAAAAGTGGTGGTCTGAAGCTGAACACGTAACTGACTAGTAATAACAATACAGCTTTCTTTACTTTCACTTCTAATCTCTTCTCTTCTGCCTTTCTCAACTAAAAAACTTAAAAGCTTTTGGGGAAAACAAAATCGCCAAAAGTGCTGACACTTGTTTTTCTGACTTTAACCTAACTGACTTAAAAGTGCCAACTGCAATGATGATGATAGATTTAACCTTTTTGCTAAAATTCTTTCTAAAAATATTCCTTATTCAATCATTTTTCTGTGGAATCTCACCAATCTCTTGTTGTGTGATGAATGAATTTTCTAATAATAGGTACTTGCAAAATACACCACTCAAAATTCAAGCACACACATAAATTAATCATTATTAAACTTGGTATTGAAATTTTAAAACTAACTGTTGGATAACATAATAACTGGATTTGTTTCTTTGTTTGTTCTCTCCCTGTTTTTCTCTCTGTCTGTCTCTATTAAAATCTCTCTGCTTAAATAATACATCAAAATAATCTTCCAAAGAGCACCGCGGGAGGTAATGATGGCCGCTGCAGCTTCTATTGGGGGTACTGCCGCTACACAAATGGCCGGTGGTGGTGGAATGAAAGATCCTCAAATGAACCAGCAAAATCAAAGTCTTGTGGATGACCCTGAAATTTGGGGCAATCAAACCTACTAGAAATTGAAAACACCAACAATAACCACAATAACCATTCTAAAAAAGATCTACTTACTACACATTTAATAGTCCCTTCTACTCTACTTCTTTATCTAATTATAAAAAAGTATTTTTCTTCCCTTCCTCCAGTCCCCACCACACCCACGCAAGTGTTCATTTAAAAAAAAACATTTGCCCTATTTCCAAATGACCCTGAAATTTGGGGCAACCAAACCTACTAGAAATCCAAAACTCCAACAATAACCACAATAACCATTCATTCTAAAAAAAGATCTACTTACTACACACTAAATAGTCCCTTCTACTTCTTTATCTAATTATAAAACAAGTATTTTTCTTCCCTTCCTCCAGTCCCCCTCACCACACCCACGCAAGTGTTCATTTAAAAAAAAACATTTGCCCTATTTCCATATATTTCTCACTAAATATCAACATAATCAATCTCTCTTTTCACCAAAAGAGCCAAAAAATATATATCCCTTTAATTTTTAAATCTCGTTTTATTTTTTGCCGAATTTTTAAAGTAAAATAATTAGTAAACAAAATTGGTATAAAACTACGTATTTAAGTAATACGGTTATCGTAGTAAAAAAATTAGTGGAAAAATATAATTATTCATATGTAGTAAGGAAAAAGCTAGAATAACGTTTTTTATAGTGAACAAAAAGTTTAAAGAAAAAAGTTGGTAATGTAAGCAACTATATAAAGTATTAAAATTATAGGTAGGTAATTAAAAGTAAGATAAACTGCATGTCTCCATAGCTTCTATACACACTAGTACTACTTGGAATGCTACTGTCAAAAAATTTATTGCCTAGTAGTAAGCTTCATATTTTCTGTTGCGAATGATGACTGTCAAAAAAAGATTTGCTCCTAATTTTTTTATGTAGTTTTTCAGCTATTTTTAAAACTTTTATTTTTGAGTTTTGATTTTCTTTTTTTATTTACTTTTTTTTTTCTTTTCTCCTTTCATCTATTCTCTTCCTGTAGAGCAACTCGAGAAGAAATGGCACGCAACGCCCAGAGCGTTTTCCCCAATGCCATGAATAAAAATTCTTACGAGCCACAAGTCAACACAACTCAGCCCGCACCTCCAACATCAACCTCTTACTCGAACCTTGGCAACAGCAAACCTACTTCACCTTCCGGAGGAGTGTCTTCACCAACTCAAAACAGTGGCCTTACGGGTTACGTTGATCCTATTCAGGTATCTGCAGCACAATGGGCTGCGCAGTCGGCCACCGCAACATTTGAGCCACCTCCAACTTATCATCAAAGCCAAGGTCACGGCAGACCTGTGGGGTGGGATCAAAGTTTTGTGAATAGTGAACAAGGTGGTGGCGGCGGTGGTGGTGGTGTTAGAGCTAATCAGCCAGGAAGCGACCCATTCGCTAACCCGTTTCAGTAATCCAATATTTTACCATTTTGTGGATGCGAGGATAGAATTGCAAATGAAAGAATAATTTGGATATATGGTCAAGAAAAGTTCTTTATAAAAGTTTTAGAGTATATATATTTATTATAAATATATCGACTGATTATTTTGTGAAATGATAAAAATTAGTTACTTACCTCTTTAATTTTAAACTAGGTATTTTAACTTTGATTCTCTTTTTTGGGTGCGTGTAAGGTTGTAACTGATTTAAAAAAGGCGATTTGTCAGTTTGTCAATTTCTTATAAATAATAATTCATCCAATTAAAATGCACTTTAACGTTCAGTCAAACTTAAGATTATTATTTAATTGCATAATTAAAATTATTATTACCTATAACACGTAGTATGTACTGTTTAAACTTATCCTTATGTTATTATTATCATTTTTATTACTTGCTGCAGTTATCTATATGTCAGTTTGTCAATTTCTTATAATTAATAATTCATTCAATTAAAATGCACTTTAACGTTCAGTCAAACTTAAGATTATTTAATTGGATAATATTAAAATTATCATTACCTATAACACACTGTTTATCTAAACCTATCAGTTATCATTATATTATTGTCATTTTTAATACTTGCTCCATTATCTATTATTACTATATTTTTAAGTTTTGTAACTAAATAGTTTACACAAAATGATTTACTAAATTAATTAATTTGACGGGTGAAATAAAATTTGAAAAGGAAAGTACATTATCACAGAAAGGATTCCAATTGTACATGATTTTATATTTAAGATTAACTTATTTTTGTATAGATATTTTCATTTCCAAGAGCTGCTTCAATTGATTGCAAAAAATAAGTGATTATCTTATTGTTTAGTACGTTTTTCCATGTTTATCTTCTCTCTTGTCTTATCCAAAACAGAAGGAACATGTAATAGTAGTGGATAAATGAATATTCCGTGAGGAAAGATGCATGGTGAAAGTTGGGGAAAGTATCAAAACTTATTTAAATCAAATCATGCATCAAGATCTACAATTTATGACACATCAAAAATCTCATCACAGCATCTTCATTATCAATTAACTGAGATTGCGGCACTATCAATTTTCTCCCTAAAACTTTTTTTTGTCTTTTGTCTTGTGATATATTTTTTGTAAGCAGAAAAAATGCAGTTTATTAAGCTTAATTTTCATAACCATTATATTTGACCTATGATATATTCAATTGATTATTATTGTAGCTTTAGTTGTATATTTTTAATGGAAAATAAAATTTCACTGTTAGTATGTTTTTGGCATTTTTTGTAATTGAGTTATTATTACAGTATATTTATTCGGAGAATAA
>JAANSP010003967.1:0-10685 GCA_036850745.1 Homidia socia
CAATTTTAGGTACTCTTGGTGTAAAACCATTTTGATAACCAGTTGAAAACTTGCAGTCCGATCGTAAATACTTTTGTCAACAGGATATTTCAAATCGCATGTATGTATAAAAGCTATGTAATCCAATATTTCCGATTCTGTTTTTGTCATTCGATTACTGATCCTTTGTTTGTTAACATTTTTAAAAATACCGCCGCCATTCGTACCATACCGAAATTTTGATTAGTCGGTTTATGAAAATATGTAGGTAGGTATTTACGTGGTACATTGCAGAACGAATTGAAAATTTTAAAAACAATTTAATAGTCCTAACTTTCCAGTTCACAAGGCCATATCCATCGTAAAAAAATGATTTGTCTTGTTCTTGGGATAATTTTTCTTCGCCTTCTTCCTTCCATCTCCACCACAATCGATCACGACCGTCCAATATCACGCACTTCAACCACCTACAATCTTTTTTATTGCGAGTATTGCGACACCATTTCCAATTCATTGAAATCCGTCATCCTTATCCTTCGTCATCATCGCTTAGAAAAATTTCTAGGTATGTGTAGGTGTTGGTGACAGCCGCCGCCGCCGCCACGATCATGAGTTCATGGCAGTATAAATATCCAGTACATCTCCAGCAGATATCCAGTGATATTAAAAATGAAGCAACCTTGTTCTTCTACGAAAATGAAACGTGCGCAAATTTTTCTTGTCCAGTAATAAACTTTTTATTGCGAGTATTGCGACACCATTTCCAATTCATTGAAATCCGTCATCCTTATCCTTCGTCATCATCGCTTAGAAAAATTTCTAGGTATGTGTAGGTGTTGGTGACAGCCGCCACCGCCGCCACGATCATGAGTTCATGGCAGTATAAATATCCACATCCAGTTTTGTAAATGACTTCTCCAGCAGATCTCCAGTGATAATAAAAATGAGGCAACCTTGTTCTTCTACGAAAATGAAACGTGCGCAAATTTCTCTTGTCCAGTAATAATATTTTCATGCGTTAACATCAGAATTTGCAAAACAGAATCTTTCTTTGATTTTTGATTAGCATGAAAGAAAATGTGATGATTCATATCAACAAAGCCAGTCCAAATGGCCCACGACGACAAATCACAGCCTTGATGTAGACCTTACCCTCGTTTCGATGAAAAAAAGTTCCATTTGCGCAAAAAATCTGAAAACGAGAGTGCTAAAGTAAATAAATGCATTATTTAGCAAGGGCATCGGATATTTCATTCCTTCTTTCCCAGATGACCATCTACAAAAGTTTTCAACATCTCGATTGAATTCATCCATGGAAAGTCCCCTTGTATTGGATTCTATTCTATTTACCTCCTGCGAATTTCTGTTCAATGATAAACATTTCTTGCAAAGTTGCAAATATCAACTCAACAACAATAAATATTGTTATTATCAATTCATGTGTGCATTTTACTTGCGCGGATTTCGTACGTTCTCTGTATCCTTTTCCTCGTGAAACTAAACTCAGAGCCAGGTTTCAATTTATGTATTTTCTTTTGAGAAATCTCAGTGTAAACCTTTTTGCAAGCGCAATATAATCTTTATTTACGGAGATAGAAACCTGGCTGGTTTTCTTCATCCTCCTCATCACCATCGCCTCTGCATTTCTCGTGGCTCTTGTCAGTTTCTTACACGTTTGCTGGCACAACAAGACAAATAAATAAATTATTATATAAAATGTTATGTTCAAAATTGGTTTTACACGCGCATCATACAAACCCTGCATTGTACTTTTAGTATTTTTAGGTTTTTTGAGCATTGTATATTTTTTGTTATTGTTTGTTCGCAAAAGTTACATGATAAATCCGTAAATGTGCACACTTTCATGTGCACGAAAACATGCATAATATTATTTGCTTGTTTGTACTAAATTCAAATTTTTATTATTATATTTTTTCATGCAATAAGAAATATAATACAAAATGAATGTTGAGATCAGGATAAGGATTATCTCTTTGCTCTATATAATATTATTGCTTGTCTATTCTAGTAACATGTTATATGACTATGACTTGAGTCAGACTTCTTTGATGACTTGTCTTTAAGAGCCCACATGCCAATCTGCCAAAGGGCATGCAACCAACTTTTATAACATGAATACGTGCATACATATTTACAGTCCATTCACAGCAATCATATATATTATGAGTATATCATTATATTTATCTTATTATCATTTCTCGCCTTATAATTTACATATTATGCCTTTTATCATCATTACAACTTCTTGGTTGGCCTCTTTTACTAATACTATAGGTACATTTACAATTCACAGCAATCATATATATTATGAGTATATCATTATATTTATCATATTATCATTTCTCGCCTTATAATTTACATATTATGCCTTTTATCATCATTACAACTTCTTGGTTGGCCTCTTTTACTAATACTGTAGGTACATTTACATCACTTATTGTGTGTTGTTACACGAGCATGGCTTATGATGGCTTCTCCACTTCATTATCATCATCATCATATCAATCTCCTCCTCAGAGTCAAAGAAACAGAAGTCGCAACCAATATCAGCAGGATACATTTTATAAGTGCAGTAAACTTGTCACGTCTCTCAGGTTAAGTTAAATGCTTTTCATTTTCAGCAGTCCACCACACCACCATCATCATCATCACAAAGATCTTAGTTTAGACCTCAAGTGTTCTCGCTGCTCGTTGAGTTGTGGATAAAAGTTGATGAGAAGTATAGAGAATAATGGATGAAAATATTTTGAGTGATGTGAAATGCAAGTGGTCGCGATGATGTGATCATATAAGATTCTTGTTGCGTGTCTTATGTGGTTGTGTGGTGAGCAAAATTTTTTCTTACGAATATATATGCATACATTTATAAAGGCTCGTGTTTTACAAAGATTATTTCTGCAATGCATTCTAGTTGTGGTTATATATGGCTCCACACACAGCAGCTTCTCTTTTTGGTCATCGTAACGTATTCAACAATATCCTCATCGTCATCATCATCATCATCGTCAAATCATGATCTCCAACTTTTTAGAATTCAATATTGAAGAAACAAGAAGTTTGCTTAATGTGACGGCTGAGAAGAATGAAAAGAAAATTGAATAGACATGCTTTAGTGGGCTCCTTTGGTTGACTAGTATTGGAGTGGAGAGTTTTTCTTTGCTTTTTTAAATACAGAGAGATAGAGATGCACAGAAGCAGCAGAGCAGAGAAGAGAGGAGAACAGAAGAAGAACAAGCGCAGTGCAAGCAAAGCCAAGCCAGGCCAAAAGAAAAGAATAAGGTTCACTTTTAAAGGTATTTTTAAGCTGCTATTTGTAAAAAGTCGAGGAGAGCTACCAACCAAGCATGCAAGATGCATTTTCTATAGGGCAAAGCCTGTGACTCAAGCTAGGCTATAGATAAAGCAGCAGCAGAAGAAAAAAAACATTCATGATGAAAATGAAAAGAGAAGGTGTGTGTTTTTGAGCAAGTATAAGTTGAGGAGTAATATATGAATACAAAAGCATGAAAAAGTAAGAAGAATATTATAATATTTTTTGGCTTCTATAAAACCAAACCAGAAGCAATGCTTTTGTAAAAGGATAAGAAGGATGTATAGTGTCAGATACTACTTAAGCTGCTATTTGTAAAAAGTCGAGGAGAGCTACCAACCAAGCATGCAAGATGCATTTTCTATAGGGCAAAGCCTGTGACTCAAGCTCAAGCTAGGCTATATAGATAAAGCAGCAGAAGAAAAAAAACATTCATGATGAAAATGAAAAGAGAAGGTGTGTGTTTTTGAGCAAGTATAAGTTGAGGAGTAATATGAATACAAAAGCATGAAAAAGTAAGAAGAATATTATAATATTTTTTGGCTTCTATAAAACCAAACCAGAAGCAATGCTTTTGTAAAAGGATAAGAAGGATGTATAGTCAGATATTACTACATGCACACAGGAAGAAAACTGGGAACGTTCACAAGCAAAGGTTTCAAAAGGAGAATATGGCCGGGGATAACTGATATACAGTATTTATTTCATTGATGTGAGGTAACTGGACTAGAGGAAAATCAATAATCGTTATTTTTTGAGCACGCTGAATATGATAGACCTCATTTGGTGACCATTTCATGTCGATAGACTCTGTGCCGTGCTGCTGCTGCTGGCTGGTTTGCCGACGACTGTTTCTTTACCTTTAATAATATTTTGTTCCTCTCACTGACTATCAGTCAGAAAGGTTGGTGGAGGTATACATATATATAATTTTGTGAGTGTGTGAAAAGGAGATTTCAGTGGATTTGCTGATGGATAATATAGCTACGACTTTGCTCACAACATTATTACTTCTTCTCACACAACAGCACAGAGAAGTCAATCATTAAAGCTGGCTGCCTGGTCTGGTATGAGCCAAAAATCAGAAAGGTTGGTGGAGGTATACATATATATAATTTTGTGAGTGTGTGAAAAGGAGATTTCAGTGGATTTGCTGATGGATAATATAGCTACGACTTTGCTCACATTATTACTTCTTCTCACACAACAGCACAGAGAAGTCAATCATTAGCCTGGCTGCCTGGTCTGGTATGAGCCAAAACAAAAAAATGTACACATCTGCCTGCCATTCGTTTTACTACTTGTTATATTATACAGCAGCTCTTTTAAGTATATAGTGCAATGCATGCTTATCATCACAGTTAGCATTTATGAATGTATCTGTTTTGTTTGAGTGTGTAGCAGCAGTAAGTATTCATCAGAAAAAGGTAACTTTGTTTTAGGTATAATATCATTCCCCTCATAATTCATTCCTGTTGTTGGACTGCTAGTAATAATCGTAAATGGCTGGTAGTATTCAAAGTTAAAGCCAAGGAACTGTTGTGTTGTGCTGCTATATATGCTGCTGCTAGAGCTATTACCAAAAAATTCTATTCCCCGTTCGTTCACTCGCACAGAAATAAACAGAATTCAATACTATTTTTGTAAGAATTTATATTATAACATGCTTTAATACTACTACTACAGTGGTTGCTTTCATTTATCCAACCAACGAAACAAAACCAAAGTGGAATCATAATGAAAAAAAATGATGATAACTAAAAGTGCAGTGGTGAATAATGGTGAGGAGAAGAAGAAAAAACGAGATTAATAATAATATTGAAATAGAAAAACTAATACTGCAGCAGCAGTAAATACAAAAGGAACAAATAGAAGAAATAGCAGAGAGCTGAGGAGAGAGAACTGAAACTGAACACCACACAAGCAGGCAAGCAAGTCAAAAAACAAAAAAGAGATATTTATTTTATTTGGAGCCAGAGAGCCGTGTTATATGATTTTTATTCGCAGTAGTAGTGGCAAAAGAATCAGTGGAGTTTATATAGTCTCTCTCTGCGTGTGTGTGTATGTGTACATGTGTGCATTTTTATAATGACTATTGCGATAATCAAACCAAATAATATTTTTTTATTCACATTGCCATTCAATTATCATCAGCATCATTGTGTCGTCGATCGTAGTAGTAGTAATAGTCGCCGAAACAATTGAGTATCAGTCAAGTGAAGAGAATAGAACTCATTATTGTTAAATTATTATTACATACTTATCATTGAAAAGTCAGCAACAATAGGAGAAGCCATTCAAAAAGGTATTACCTCATCTTTCTGTGTCGCTCATTTCGTTTTTTTATTACCTTACTTGCACCTGCAAAAACCAGCCAGCCTTTCATCTCTTCATATTTATTATTTTGTATATAGCTCTGCTCTCTGACAATGAGCGTGTCTTCTCCTCAAAGTCGCATTCTTGTGAGGGGTTTGTGCTATGTGCTACAATAAATGTGTGTGTAGTAGAGTGTCTTATCTTTCTACGACTGCTTTGCTTTGCACATTATTGCACTTTTTTCATTTTTATTATAATGCTATTTGTATTGTTGTTGTTGTTGGATTGTTGAATGACGATCATGATGATGATGTGTGTTATGTGTGTGCATGCAACGTAACAATGAACGCATCACCCTCATCATAAGAATTTTTTTTTATATATTTATGATTATATGGACAGAAATTCTCTCACGTCACTTCTCAACAATCGCATAAAAATTGTATTGTAGCACAACCACAGCACACTCCACTCCATATAATATTAGTATAGCGAAAAAAAATNAAAAAAATTGAGCCAAATAATAATCGTGTTACATGAACAAATCTTGTTTTTGTCCTCATCAGCGCAAAAGAAGGTTATCTAAAAGGTAAGACAAGAACAAGACGAGAAGACATTATTTAAATATTTGAGAAATAAGACATATTATCATTTTTAGTAGGCTGTTTTAGTGGAGAATGGAGTACAACAGAATAAATGTGTTTAGTTTTCAGTGAAGTATAAAAAAATAGTCAGACATCTCTCTTCTATCTACAATTCTACATAACGCTTTACATTACTACAGATTTGTAGATAAAAATGGTAAACTTTTTTTTGTGGTGTGTCCGCGTAGTAGTAAATTCGTACATTAGTTTGGTGATCCATTTTTTACTAAATTTTTAGGAAGAAGTTTTGCATATCATTAAGAGTTACATATATATTCTGTGTAGTAGAGAATAGAGAGATATTGGTAGTTAGAGGCAAACATTATAGCATTTTGAAAGGATAGTATAGAAAATATAGTATCTTTATGAATTATGACGATGAGTTATGTGACTTTATGATGAAAATGGTAAATTTTTTTTGTGGTGTGTCCGCGTAGTAGTAAATTCGTACATTAGTTTGGTGATCCATTTTTTACTAAATTTTTAGGAAGAACTTTTGCATATCATTAAGAGTTACATATATATTTTGTGTAGTAGAGAATAGAGATATTGGTAGTTAGAGGCACACATCATAGCATTTTGAAAGGATAGTATAGAAAAATATGGTATCTTTATGAATTATGACGATGAGTTATGTGACTTTATGATGATGACTATTGACTTCACTTTAGTGGTCTATGACTCTCTTCTCTAGTTCGAGGTCGTAATCAGAGGAGTATGTAGAGATATTAAATAGAGAGATATTGGTAGTTAGAGGCAAACATTATAGCATTTTGAAAGGATAGTATAGAAAATATAGTATCTTTATGAATTATGACGATGAGTTATGTGACTTTATGATGAATATCGACTTCACTTTAGTGGTCTATGACTCTCTTCTCTAGTTCGAGGTCGTAATCAGAGTAGAGATATTATTAATGCACAGCAGAAAAGTCATGGCGTGTGTCGTTTAATAAGTCATTAGTACTAACGTCAGTTATTTTTAGTAAGTAGGTACGATTGGTACGAATTTTATTTATTTATTGATAAATATCAATACAAGCATCTTCTTGTCATAAATTTTACACGCGCGAATTGAGGAGCAATAATAATTATTGTATTTTGATAGCTTTGTTATTATTATCGATTTGTTAATTTTATCGCCATTCAGTNAATTGTGTTTTAATAGCTTTGTTATTATTATCGATTTGTTAATTTTATCGCCATTCAGTTAGCTGTTTTTGATATAATCTTGGTCCGTACTTGCAGTTAACTTTGTCGTCAATCTGTTTAAACCAATGTGTAGTTTTTTCCAGAAAAATTAAAAATAAATATTGTGAAACTGCAATAATTTTAAGGTTTATTAATAAATCATGTACGATCCGTGACGCAAACTGAAAAAAAACTATATGCAAAAATTTAGTAAATTGTCAATTGAAAATGATTCCTGATTATCTTAAACTATTCATATATCATCGTTTTCATTGTGTATTTAATTCTTTAACAATTTTGTGTGAGTGTGATTGAGTAGTAGTTTGTTTGTGCTCGTTTTTCATCATTCATTTCACTTCTAGTTCCGTTGTAATTTTGTGTACTTCACTGTCGTCATCTTTTCTTTTTGATCATTTTCTGCGTAGGTTTTTTGGCTGCTGCTCTGGCAGGCAAACTAGTGATTTGTCAATCCTGTTGGGTTCCTTATTTTGGGCAGTAGTCATATTATTATTGATTTGTTTATAATTTACCTAAATGCTAACGGCAATTGTATAGTTATTATCTCTCAACGATAGTGATAGTGGATTAAAAAGGAAGAGAGAAGTTAGTGGTGGTATGTAGTTGAGACCGTTGTTATTTTGTGTACTTCACTGTCGTCATCTTTTCTTTTTGATCATTTTCTACATTTCTGCGTAGGTTTTTTGGCTGCTGCTCTGGCAAACTAGTGATTTGTCAATCCTGTTGGGTTCCTTATTTTGGGCAGTAGTCATATTATTATTGATTTGTTTATAAAATTTACCTAAATGCTAACGGCAAATTGTATAGTTATTATCTCTCAACGATAGTGATAGTGGATTAAAAAGGAAGAGAGAAGTTAGTGGTGGTATGTAGTTGAGGTGTTCATAAACAGGTAGAACATATTTGTTGTATTGTAATTGTCTTGTTTTGTGTTTTGCTTTGGCTACGATTTTGAGGTGTTTGGTTTAAATCCAATTTACTACAAACTGTGGTACAGCTGGTAATGCAAGTCATACTTAATAGGGATAATTAAAAGTGTAATATATGATTTGTTAGTGTTATTATTGCATGTTCTCAATGTTTGATTATTGATAAGCGTGTATTTATGGTGTAAAAGGAGCTGTATATCATATTTTATGTACAATCAGTCTAATCAGCAACACGATACATGAGCGATTGTTAAGTTAACGGTCTGTGTTTTTTGTTCTTTGTTATTTTTGCAGGATAGCAGGATTACTAGTACTGATGGTTGCAGGATAGTGAAGAAAGCGTGGTGATAGAAATAGAGGTTAAACAGAGGAAGCTTTAAAACTGAAAACATTTGAATCTAGTAGTCTATTAGGAAGGACAACTAAAACTACATGATAATGTTTGTTCTAATCATGGAAAGAGGACGAAGTTGAGAGGGGCGATTTTTAGAAGTAACTGCTATTTGTGTAAGTTTTAAAATGTACATATTCTTTGAATGAAAAAAATGCATATATGCCCATGCATGTACTTATCGGTCACGGGTTGAATGAAAAACGCAAAGTAGCGTGATGGATTTGGTTTTATAATTTGCATAATTTTTTCATCTCTATAGAGTCCCGACTGGAGCGGTTGGATTGCTAACGGAAACTCTCCAATAGGCTACTGTTAGTTCTCCCTGTGTGAAGTCAATTGCTTCTTCTCAGCGGATTTTTACTAAAATTCGTTGCAACAACCTTTCTTTGAGTTGGATCTTAGTTATGTAGAGATTTTTGAATAGGTTTCGTTTGATTAAGTGAAAAAGTTTTCAGTGTAGTGAATACAGTGAGGAGCCATTATACTTTATCATTTGGTACCTCATTCAGTCAATAGAGAGTAAAAAGGAGAGAAAAAAGAACTAACATTCATCATGGAAAATATGAGCAGTTTACCACTGGTGCCAGTGGGTGGATCCTCCAGCGGCGGTCCTGCAAGTGGGGCTTTAATGAAAGCACAGGAGGAGTGCGACAGCTGCACCAGTGACAAATGGAACCGTTGTTGATGGCAATCCACCAGACCTTGCAAGCCTATTCGAATGTCCCATTTGCTACGATTATGTTCTTCCACCAAGTAAGAATAAATTGCTTAGCATGTTGACTACTATTACTATTATTGGCAGTGACAACAAGTACTGGATGGTCTTTGTTGTTGCAATTGCAATGTTAAGACACAGCTGTTTACTTTACAATTTTCTTACCTGTTAACAGTTTTCCAGTGTGCGGCAGGACATTTGGTATGCTCTGCTTGTCGCCCGAAACTCAACAATTGTTGCGCACAGTGTCGTGGCCCTTTGGGAAACATTCGGAATTTAGCAATGGAGAAAGTTGCAGGAACGGTAAGACATTTTAATTTAGAGCTTGCATTCAAATGAAAAACGAATTATTGTAGCAGATACTTGCCAAATAAAAGTGTTCATATGAACTAAATGTATTGTGTTTTGTGTTTGTCATTTCAGGTTCATTTTCCATGCAGGTATGCACAAAACGGTTGCGGGGCTCTTCTTTTACACACCGAAAAAGCTGTAAGCGGATAAACTATACCATATAGATTACTTACATCATTTCATTGTTTAAAGTTTTTACTAAATTGTTTGTTATAACTTTTCCAGGATCATGAAGATGCTTGTGACTGTCGCCCGTACTTTTGTCCTTGTCCTGGAACAAATTGCAAATGGCAAGGTAGGGTACTTTGAAGTACGACTTGAGCCATTGCGTATTATCATGGAACTTTATTTCATTGTTACTAATTGACATTTTTTTCAATAAATTCTTTAGGATCTCTAGAACAAGTTATGCCTCACCTATTGGTAAACCACAAGTCGATAACAACTTTACAAGGCGAAGATATCGTCTTTCTTGCTACTGATATCAATCTACCGGGTGCTGTCGATTGGGTAATGATGCAGAGCTGCTTTGGTCATCATTTTATGTTGGTGTTAGAAAAACAAGAAAAGAATGGCGAGGAAAAGTTTTTTGCTATTGTTCAACTGATTGGGTCCCGAAAACAGACTCTTCAGTTTGCTTACAGGTAGAACGACATGTTTTATATACAAGTTAGATTAGAGGCTTCAATTTTTCGAGTTAATTTGTAATTTATTACATTGTCTTTTTTACTTTTGTATTATCAGACTTGAACTAAACGGCAACCGCAGGCGACTTATCTGGGAGGCAACTCCGATCTCAATCCATGATGGTGTGTCT
>JAANSP010003968.1:0-10684 GCA_036850745.1 Homidia socia
CATCGTCTCTGTTGCGTAATTTATTCATTTAGAAATGAAAACCTGATCTTATCGCATATTTTTTAAGTAAATCCGAGGTAAACAAAGTCAAACAGTGACTTATGTATTTCCTTATTGAAGGTTTTCAGTATATTAAGTACTAACAAATTTTGTCTATAAAGCTAACAAGCAATCCATTCTAGAGCCTTTATATTTCTGACAGCAAACCCCCAAAAAGTTTTTTAACTAGCACAAATCTGCAAACAAAACAGCAAACGGTACACGAAAATAATACTCTATTTTACTATCTTTATTTTTTAGTACTTCCACCTCCCCAATCGGAGCCACTTTTCCTTTTCCTTCTTCTCACCATTCTTATAAATTATATGTTGCATGGGTATTGTCAAATGTAAACCGTCTTATAAAACTTAATACGCAGAAAATACCCACTTTTTGTATAGAAACATGTTTAAACCACTCTAATTTGCTTTCAGCATCAACCACCAATTCATTGTTCTTTGAATTCGTCACAATATTACTTTTTCCCTCCAGTTACTACGGCAGTGATGGATAGCAAGCATACTGACTGTGCAAAACTTTTGAAATCGTAACTTGTTTCTTGGGTAAGGCAGCTCAATTTATTCTTTTAGGCCGACGTTTACATGGAAAACGACAAAAAAATCTCAAAAAGCGAATCTTGATACAAAGCCGGTTTAACGGGACGTGACCAAAGTGATGATCAAAGGAACTATTTTAAAAAATAAGATTGAAATCCAACCTGGATTAAGTCAAATGCTCATGCAACTGCAATAACTGGGAAATAAATGGTTAACAGTTACTTTTATTTAACTCGCACATAATAATTCATTTAGCAGAGCTATTATACTCTGAAATGAATTGTTATAGACAAAAGTCAGAATTTTGATAAACAGTGTTCACAAATAAATATATTTGTTCCAAACTTTGAGTATATTGTAGTAAGTTCATTAATAACATTTTTGTAGCAATATAATATTTGACAAATAGGGCGTGAGTTGAAAAAATCCGGTGTAGTAATTTTAATTTTTTGTTTGGATAATGCATCTAGTACTATTCTTGATGATACAAGATACAAATTATAATAAGAAAATATGTTTTGAAATGGAGCTTTTTGTTTTTTACGAAAGCTTGTGTACATTAGTTTAAATATAACGTCAAATACAAACATTTTGTTGCTGATTTGGGCTCATGCAAGGGAAGGTTTTAAATTTGCCGGCTGAAATCACTTCTCGAGAATAGTCAATAAGCCCGTTGTGGAATTAAACGTTGGATAATTATCATTTTTAAAATAAAGATAAATTCCAGAAGTAAAATATTGTTTATTAGCACTTTATGATGAAGATGATTAATTATTTGATTGTTGTTTCCAGCGATTTAAATAATGGCTCAATTACGAAGGGTATATTATCAAATAAAATAAACACATGGGTTGGGAATTCCAACTTGGGATTATCTTAACCTCCGTAGATGTATGTAAGCATGAAATCGTTTGCTAATGTTCATTCAATTTAAATTAGAAGCTCGATTTAGCTTGGCCGGGGGTTTACGTCTGCAACGAGTACGTGAAGATGTACTTACTTTTTGTAAAATCTGAAACCATGTTTTTTTGCATTTTGATGTGAGAATGTGCTCAGCAATAATAAAATAAAAACTACAAATGTAACTTTTGTGTCAATCCTTATGGAAGCCATTTTCACCATGTTGGATCGAGCAAGGAATCTAACAAAGCTCAATTCGAATGAAGCTTAAATTCTTGCCATGAAAAAAGTTTTGCGCATAAAGCTCATCTAATCTTTGTTAATTAAGAAAAGGACATATCGTTTAATTGTCAACTCGGCCTGAAAATTATACAACAGCACAAGAAATAACAAAACTTTCACCAAAGAAAGCCAAGAAAAAAGTTTTGCGTAGCAATGTACCAATATCACCTCATCTTTTCAATTCAAGCAAAAGGATACATCGTTTAATTGTCAGCTCGGCCTGAAAATTATACAACAGCACAAGAAATAACAAAACTTTCACCAGAGAAAGTATCTTTCAGGCGACCGTAACTAAACATTAAATACAAAATAAAATACATTATTAATACAAAAAAATAAAACAGAAAAAGCTCAATAAGTTTGTAGTTTGTACCTTCACTACAATTTAAGCTGAGCGTTTTTCAATGTTGAATAGCAAACTATGTGTAATCATAATAATAGCTATATGTACTCGTGTTTTTTGAACATTTACAAACAGCGCATGCTCAATAAAAAATCGCACAGGACACTACTTTTTCATTCTTCTACTAACATTACTATTTCTGCTGTATGCCTGTTGCTGTGACTGCGCGAGTTGTAGCTGGTGTTGCATATTTTGTCACAAATGGAATAGGAAGTAATCTTCCAACATTTGCCATCTTGTCCATAACCATTCGTAAAAAGTTGTTACGGAGATAATGCGGATTGGTGCTGCTACCACTACTACTGCTGCTGCCTCCACCGCTTGAACTGTGATGATGAGGATGGTGATGGGCTCCGGTGAGATCAGGTCCTGTGATATGGTTATACTGTAAAATGAGATCAGGTCCTGTGATATGGTTGTACTGTAAATGAGGAGGGAAACCAGCACCAGGGATTTCGTTAATGTTGAAGGGCTTCACTGGAATGGGCCCTGAAGCCTAGAATTGATTTTATAAATGAAAAAAGTTTTAAATGATTTTTTAAAATTTAAAATGGCATATTAAATTATTTTCTTTGATTAGATTAAAGGCCCACCGAAGGTATCTGTCCAATTCCGCTTTGTGTTGACAGTCCACCAGGCCCCATGTACATTAGCACAGGTCCATTGCTTCCACTTACATACACCGGTGTGGATCCACTCTGCTGCGATAAGTACTGCGTTCCTCCTGAAGGTCCTGTTGAATACACAGTCTGATGGGCTAGTGGCGGCATCTGTAACGGAATTTGCTGCGACTGTTGACGCTGTTGCTGCTGCTGCTGTGCTTGTAAATGCGACGCAAATACATTTTGTGGATGAAACTGTGGATACCCAAATGGAAATTGCTGAAGAGAGCTGGTCGGTGGTGGTGGAAACTGCTGCTGCTGCTGTTGTATTTGTTGACTTGTCTCTTGGCTGCTGCTACTGCTACTAGTTCCTTGACCATTTGACTGCTGCTGTTGGGGAGAATAACTTGAAATGAGATTGGGTGCAATTATGCCATTTCCAGGATGATTTATATTCCAAGTTGTTGCACTCCCATGAAAACTCTCATCGCTTCTCGTGTTCAGTGGTGGAATTAGTAATGGATTCTGAGGAGACCCCATCATGCCTCCTCCCCCCGTAAGAATTAGTGGCGATTGCTGATGCTGAATTTGATGATGATTATGCAGAAAATATGGATTTTGTTGTAGGCCTCTTATCATGTAAGGGTTGCTACTTGTTATGTTAGCACTTGCAGCATTTTGTCGAGCCCACAGTGTTCTATGAGCCATTCTCCTCTGATCCCGACTCTTTTTCCGACCACCCCGACTTTTTCTTGCTTTTCCCTTTCCCTTTCTCTCCTCTTCACTTGCACTATTTGACGCAGATTCAACGAGATCATCCACTTCACCCCCAACGCCACCACTTTCACTACTTGACGGGGTGGGCGTTGTGGGTGCACCTAGCCCAATGAAGGGCACAGGAATCTGAGCTGTTGTGGGTGTTGATGTTGATGGCATTAAAAGGGGATGAGGTTTGAATTCCAGTTTGTGCGAGCCCACCCAATAATCGTCAGTTGATGCTGTGCCGGTAAGTGCAATGCTTTCTTTGTTGCGCGTCAGTACTTCTTCCTATTAAAAAACGTCAAAGTTACTTATCTCGATAACATGCAAAAATTCATTTAACTTATTTTTTAAAATAAAATCTTACATGATTTGTTGGACTCTGTGAAAAATTTCCATTTTTACTCCCGCTGTCCTTCTTGGACTTTCCCGCCTGGCATTCTGGAGGAAAACTGCATAGCACTCCAAGAAATACTGGTAACACTACACAAGCCCAGAAATTTGGATGCCTTTTCCCAAAAATCCTTTTTACACTTTTACTTTTTATTACTCCCGCTGTCTTTCTTGGACTTCCCCGCCTGACATTCAGTAGGAAAACTGCATAGCACTCCAAGAAATACTGGTAACACTACACAAGCCCAGAAATTTGGGTGCCTTTTCCCAAAAATCCTTTTTACACTTTTATTTTTTGGCACTTTTAATTTATAGTTAATTTTACCACTATTTCTTATTCTTTCAACAGGACTATTTCTTCTGCTTCCAATCACTTGAATATCATTTCCAATGCTACCTCTTCCATTACCCCCACCACCACTGTCAACACCCGCACCACTTATTGATACGGATAACATGTTACCGGCAATAAATCAACAACTCAAATGTTTTCAAAGTGGTCACATGCCTTTATAGTCTTTATATAAACGAGGATTTTTTTTGTTTCAAACTTAATTTTTGTCGATTAAAAAATCAGTTGCGTAGGTAGGTAATCATTTCCAATGCTACCTCTTCCATTACCCCCACCACCACTGTCAACACCCGCACCACTTATTGATACGGATAACATGTTACCGGCAATAAGTCAACAACTCAAATGTTTTCAAAGTGGTCACATGCCTTTATAGTCTTTATATAAACGAGGATTTTTTATGTTTCAAACTTAATTTTTGTCGATTAAAAAATTAGTTATGTAGCTAGGTATATATGCAAATTATTATATAACAACAATCAAAAGAAGAAACAGCAAGTTGGTCTCGTCGCATGATGGCTGCAAAAAGTGAAATAATTGCTAAAGGAAAAATGTGAATCAGTTGTTATGAATACACGAACAATTCTAATGATGAAGCACGGGCACACGCCAACATTCGTGTTATTCCTTCCACTACCAGACGCCACACCAAGTCACCATCAATCCAAACCCCCACCGCAATAGGAACAATAAACAGACAAACAAAAAAATTCTATATACTTTTCCACAGCTTGATTATCATTATAGAAGGATATTATGATAACCCTTAAAATTAAAACCAAACTAGCGATAGTTTTTTTGGTAAAATGTGTGAAATGGTGGGGTGGTGTGGTTTTTTAGTGCAGATGTGAATATGAGTATAATGCCATGATGATGTACGTGATGAAATGTTTAAGTGAAATGAAACGTTTCCTCTTTTCAAGCAAAAATTAAAATAAACAATTTTTTCTTCTTGGCGATGATGGTGATGATGATATTATGTCAGTTAGTGGGATTCTCTGTTTTTTATAAATATTTTGTCGTACTTATCATCAGCGTGTTTTGATAGTAGTTTGTTGAAGAGTTGGTGATATGATGATGGTGTTACACATTGTTTTTTAGAATTAGTAGAATATCATGTTATATAACGATACGCATGCATAATACTGTGCACTGTGCAGTCTAGGTCTTACTTTGAAAAGGGAAAGGAAGTAATTTTGCGATAGGAAAAGATAAAAATCAGCGTGTAGTCTAATGCACTACTTGTGTGTCATATCACGAAGAAGACGAAGGGGACTTATTTGTTTGTAATGGCCTTACATAATAGTATAAAGCCGGGAATTCATGACGCCTTGATGAAGTGCTGTATAAAAAGCTATCATTATCATTAGTACTCGTTTGGTGTAGAAGGTAAGTAGTATAGGTTAGCAGGGTTGATAAAGAAGAAGAAAAAGCGAGGGTGACGATGAGAAGTCGTCGTCTGCCTCCGCATAGTATTTTGAAATTTGCAAGGATTTCTGCATGCACTTGTGTACATTTTTGCAGGGATTTGTAACGTGAACTATAATAGATAACCACAATGTTATAGTTTGCATTTGTTATTATTATATCATAATAGTAATCAGAAGTATGATGGTGCATGTGAATTTTTATCTTTTTTCAAAGTAGCACTGAAAAACGCAGACTGAGCCACTGCAAAACTTGTTAGCATGCCATCGTCGCATCCACAGTCAGGTACAGCGACACCATCGGCGATGGCTTTAACAACCATGTGACAATCTTATATAATAATAGCTATTATGACTGTATTGAATAATAAAATTCATTTGCTGATTTGATTAGGGGTGTGAATTGTAACTGCTGCTAAGATGATGATACTATGATGCAGTGAGGAAGGCGAAGTAATATGGAGTGACATCTCGCTAAAATGATTGCCAATTCATTTGCAATTTTCAACTAACCTATGAGCTAGTTTTAAATCCGCTACTGATATTGCTGCAGTTAATGCTGCATTTCAGATTTTCAAAACATGATAAAAATAAAAAGATATGCATTTCAACCTAAATAAAATAGTGCTACCTACGTCATAGGTGAAACTGAAATTACACAGAGTAAGTTGTACCTATATAACAAGATCACAGTCAGTTTTACTATGAACTTTCAAGTATGTGGCGTTTTTAATTTTCATATTTTGTATTGAGCTAATAATTTTTTAATGATTTATGACAAATTGACAAATAGGCAAGTTTTGAAGCATAAGTGCAATTAAAAAACAGTATTACATTTGTTATCTAATAGACTGTACTATAACAAAGGTTGTGCCATGTTGAAACGTGCTGCAAAATCACACATTAATGATCATTAAGATGGTCAATAATGATACAGAAATTATGACTGTTCTAATTGCTATTGAATTGCATGTTTTGCTCATTTTATTTTGTAAAACAATAAATTAACAGCACTTATAATCGGATTGCAGGTACAACTCTTGCGGTCACGAAAAGTCCCCCAGTGCAATGAAGAAGCAGGAGGAGGTATCAACATCAATTATAGTAGTACGTTACACGTCTATAATTATTGGCATTCATCATAGCAAGCTATCGTATTTTTCCACATGCAACATGACATAGTTCTCCCTGAAACAAGTAACTTACTGAAACCGATTCTGGCACTTGCAATGATAATAAAGATGTACATATGGGCGGATTAATAAAAAAAATTAAACAAAAGTAATCCAATTTTTTGTTCACAAGGAAGCTATTAACTTTAGTACTTTTGCTCACTTGTATGCACACGAGTCAGCCGCAAAATAATTTTCTTGCAAAGGTGCAGTGACAGCAGTTTTGTACCTACATACTAATTGACTTAATAGTTAAAAGTACTCAACACTCACCCATTATTTAAGCTTTGCTCACTGAAGTTGCTCATGCAATTTTAAGCTTTTTTACCCACCCCAACTTTACCTTAAACCCATCACTATCATCATCATCGTGATGGTATTGTTATCAGGAAGAAAGAAAAAAGCAAGATTCTCAACGAACCCATTATATAATACTTTGTTTTAATTTGTTTCATATTATTTGCAACACAACAGGTAATCAATCTACTCTGATAATCGTTTTGCACGTAAAAAACATAGTTTTTTCTTAAAAAGAAAGAAAATAGGCACAGCATCACGCAACAAAAATGCAATAAAATTGTTTTTATCGTGCGTAAGTTTTATTAAGTAATCGCAGTTAGATTAGGACAGCTGCGTGTGTGTATAACTTGAGGAATAGGGAGGTAAGTAGGTATTTGTATTTTTATACACCGGCAATTTGTGCCACGGACTAAATATTGTTTATTTTTAAGAAATTTTTAAAAAGTTACCAAAAAAATGGTACTCGTAATATATATTTATGTATAGCAGTCTGACAAAATTAGTTTGCAGACGATACCAACTTCAAATATAAGCTGTAAAGCTGACATGGGTAATAAATTGCACCATTTCATGTTTTAATTGACGCACTAATCGCTTATATAAAGGAATAAAAAAATCAGAGCAAAAACGTAAAAAAAAGTTTACCATCCATTGCGTAATTTTTAAAAACGCCGTTTTTTGAAACGCGCATTTACTGATACAATTAAATAATTAAATGACGCAAGAAATAGTTCCGAGTTCCGCGGTGCGTGTGCCACACTCGAAATAACAGCTTATTATGTTGTGTTAGGATGTTACGAGTGACATCAATTTTCTTAAATGCAACAAACTGACAAAGCAAAACGCATGAAATTCTTTTTAAAAATGTGACATGTTATTACAGCAGCAGTTCATCATAGGAAGAAAATTAAAGATGATTAAAACGAAAAGGAAATCTGAAAATATTGAAGTTGTTTAAAAATACACTTTGATGGTAACGCTGCAATGCAGACGTGCTTGCGTGTACACGCCACAATGAATTGCTTTCTTTAAATCAATTAGTATAAAACTTTCAAAGAATATAATATTTTAAACTCTTTTTTTTATTTTTTTTAAAAAAATGTGACATGTTATTACAGCAGCAGTTCATAGGAAGAAAATTAAAGATGATTAAAACGAAAAGGAAATCTGAAGATATTGGAGCTTTTAAAAATGCACTTTGATGGTGACGCTGCACTGTAGACGTGCTTGCGTGTACACGCCACAATAAATTGCTTTCTTTAAATCAATTAGTATAAAACTTTCAAAGAATATAATATTTTAAACTTTTTTTATTTTTTTTATTTTGCTTCCTGAAAACCACAAAAATAGTTTTTCCAAAGCGGCATATTAAATAGCTACTCTTACTTTACCTGTTTAAAAAATTCATACAAATTACAAAACCAAGCTTTTATAAACAATATATACTTGCTTTTCGATAAGAATTGCTTTCTTTAAATCAATTAGTATAAAACTTTCAAAGAATATAATATTTTAAAGTCTTTTTATTTTTTTATTTTGCTTCCTGAAAACCACAAAAATAGTTTTTTCAAAGCGGCATATTAAATAGCTACTCTTACTTTGCCTGTTTAAAAAATTCATACAAATTACAAAACCAAGCTTTTATAAACAATATATACTTGCTTTTCTATAGTACACTTAGCTAATAATTTCACGATAAAAACATTAACATTGAACATGCTATCATTGCCACTATTTTCATCATTTTTTCTATCCGTTTGAAAAGTTCATTTTGCGGTTTTTCAGGCTGTACAAGAATGTATAGTGGTGGTGGTGGCTACACACGTATTTAATAATGCGGCTGTCCCAAGAATTTTTTAGCCTGGCCAAAAAGAAAAAAAGTTTCACTAGAACACTACATAACATGAAAATAATAATATACTATTATCTTCCTTAACCAAATTAATATATTATTTACCATTTATCATTTATCATCCCATATTTAAAATTACTTTAGATTTTTTCACAAAAATATCAATGCTGGTACAGGTATCATTGAATTAAATTCGCTCTCTCAAAAAAACCAAAAAAATAATATATTCAATAAAAATTATAGAAGAGCATGCTAATGTAACCTTTAAAGTGCATTTTTTTGTCGACATTCAATTTACAATAAACTTGATCAAAAAAACTAGAGAAAAAAATTGTGCCGCCCACCTAAAAAACCAAATTTGCAAACTTTTCTTTATAAAAAAATACAATGTATAATAATATATTTTATATTCATCAGTCAATCAAAAAGTACAAAAATAAACTATAAATTTACAACAAAAATGATAATGAATTAAATGAAAATTATAGAAGAACATGCTAATGTAACCTTTAAAGTGCATTTTTTGTCGACATTCGATTTACAATAAACTTGATCAAAAAAACTAGAGAAAAATTGTGCCGCCCACCTTAAAACCAAATTTGCAAACTTTTCTTTATAAAAAATACAATGTATAATAATATATTTTATATTCATCAGTCAATCAAAAAAGTACAAAAATAAACTATAAATTTTCAATATTATAATTAAACTGGGTAACAGCAGTACTATCATTAAATCTTTGGATACAAAGGTAACTTAATTTTACATTCATTTACCTACCTGGGCATATACCATACATTTAAACTATTTGTGATTTAGTGAGGTATTGACCAACCATACATTTTCAGTGCCATTATCAAGCAATTAGTAATTAACAACAATAACAATACCACAGAAAAAAGGAAATATAATATACATTATTATCATCATCCTATACTAATTGTACGTTTAACAATCTAACAATTAGTTATACGTACGTACTATAAGCGCCAATGGCTAAAAAACTTCTATCTTAAAAANTATTTGTTAAATACCGCCAGTTATACCGTAGAAATACCTACCTACTAGCATTGATGCTCATTCTTCTGGAAACTGGTCGAATGTGTGATGCGATTGAAGCCTTCAACAATAGAAACATTAAACAAGGCACTTATACAAATGCCAGCCAGCCGACAAGATAATATACCTACATCACAGCCGTACTAAACTAACAAATTAGTCAAATTAAATTTTTTGGCTGTTGGCAAAGCAGAGATATTATTTTTAGCACCTTGTATTTTGTATCATCAAAATCAAAAAAGACTACAATGTTTATATGCCTTCCTTTATTTTCTCTCTCTCACGATCTGTTAATCTTCCTGAAAGAAAATTTGTTGTTGAGACGAGGCGTTATTTTTTCTTGAAACAGTCAGTGAACTTTAAAATACGGAAACTTTAAATTTTTTTATAAATAAATAAAATAATATTAGTAAAAAATATATATCTAGTGTTTCTTCTTGTTGGTGTATAGCATAATATAACAATTATTACTTTAGATAGGATATTAGGTATATATTTATCTAACAATATAAAAAAGGAGATGCATTGTTGCACATACTGACGGTGATTTACTGCTGTGAAAAGCATGCATGAAAAGAAAATGAGAG
>JAANSP010003969.1:0-10684 GCA_036850745.1 Homidia socia
ATATTGCTTTTGCACATGATTTTGAACCCAATGCCTTAACGTATTTATTTAATCAGCGTTCCAACCACATTATTTCTGTCTAGGTATTCAATTAGTCGTTATTCATAACTTTTTGACTGATGGAGCTGATTGTAAATGTGGAAGTGAACAAAAAGAGTTTTGAAGCCAAATATAAAGGTTACTTGTATACGGGCCACAGTGACTCATTTTCGAGTTTTGTTTATTGCCCACTAATCAACAAAATAAACCTTGTGCGATTTACCCAACAAAAACAATGCCTCACAAACTTAGGAGTAGTCACTCAACCGTATTTTATATTCTGCTGGCGGTGTTATGATAATTAATAATATTTACTACGAAAAAGGAGACCGAAATTTATTGCAATTTCTTACCTTCTCATAAAGGATCCAATACAATGTCAGTTATTTTCCACTACGTTCCAAATTGATTTCGACAAAAGAGGCGTGTTCCAACGATTTAATAGTAAAATAAGAATATAAGGTGGTAATATTATTCTTTGTTCACGCTGCCGCTTTCGGATTCTTTAATAAACGCACAAATATTTTAGGTGATAATCCCTCTCAGATTTTATATCACCTTAGGTTTATAGAGGAGTGAACTACACAAATTTTATCGAGTTGATGTATGTTAGACATATTGACCGGTGTATTTTGGAAATGACACTGAAACTTTTGAAAAAATGCTACTTCCGATTTAAAAATCTTCCGGTAGTAAAATTTGTTACAGCACAATACACACTTTACCGGGCTCTCTTGATGAAATCACTTTTCAATTTTTATTCTCTTGTCACACTCAGGAATGCAGAATTGTAATGATTTAATCTGTGAAAATTTGATTTTTTTTAGGAAATTTTACTCAAAATTTTACACTAGCAATTTTTTAGGATGAAAGTCGATGTTTTTTAAAGTTATTTTTATAGTTTCCCCTTTGTTCAACATTTTGTCCACTTTTGTAGGTAATTCAATTTGATATTTTTTTAGATGTTGTAATTAAATCCAATTGAAAAAGACATAAATGGCTGAAAATTTTACTCAAAATTTTACACTAGCAATTTTTTAGGATGAAAGTCGATGTTTTTTAAAGTTATTTTTATAGTTTCCCCTTTGTTCAACATTTTGTCCACTTTTGGAGGTAATTTAATTTGATATTTTTTAGCTGCTGTAATTAAATCCAATTGAAAAAGACATAAATGGCTGAATCTCTGATCTCATGCAGGTAGTAACCACACATAAATTTAATCTTCACAAAAAAGATGCGTTTCACGTTTTGATTTTTTGGTTCAAGAGACGGAAGAGCGGAATGAAAGCTCTCTTACGAACGACTGAACTTTCAAGCAAGTTTCGTCTTTGTTGCTTCTACTTTGTTGGTTTCCACTTGGATGTGCATACGTACACAAACAGAGATGGGGNTGGTTCAAGAGACGGAAGAGCGGAATGAAAGCTCTCTTACGAACGACTGAACTTTCAAGCAAGTTTCGTCTTTGTTGCTTCTACTTTGTTGGTTTCCACTTGGATGTGCATACGTACACAAACAGAGATGGGGAGAGAGAGAAGAGATGTAGTAGTAGTATCCAACAATGTGCTCATAAACTACAACACAACAAACCAATGGAGCCAAGGCATTAGGTGAGTAAGAGAGTTGTACTTGTTGCATGAGCCATGAGCACTAATAAATACACTTGTTCTTGCAGAGACGTGCTTAGTAAATAGTGATGTATATTATAGTATTAATGCACACCTTCTTACATTTTTACACGATGGTAATCTCGTATGCGAATATTATAAATATCTTTTTATTGTGGTGTGGTGCTCACTGTTGAAGATGTGAGTTCTGAATGAACAAGTCGTAACGTTAGCTTTGGCATTTCTTCCACAAATTCACAGGTAGAACGAAGTCTACACTGCAATGCGCACACGCATACTTATCATCATTGATACCTATGTTGGTGATGGTTGTGGCAGCAATGTGATATCCAATATTCGTTTAACAAACGTAAGAAAAATTAAACAGTGAACAGGATATATCAAAAAGTTTGTAGCCAACTATCTATGAATGACCGTTGGTTTGAAAGAGCTCCTTGGAGTTTTTTATTATTTTATTTTAAGGTAATGTAAAATGTAAATATTTAATGTCTGTTTTGAGAACTAAATGTCCATTATTCAGAGAGTCTATGTTCTTCCCTCTTAGTTGTCGTATTTCATTGTATTATTATTATGAACGTAGTGACGGCAGTAGGTAAGTTTGTTTATATTAGTAATAGCGTGTGATGGCGTAAATTTAAAAAAGCTTCAAAACCACCAACACACACTATATCTTCCTTTCAGCAAAACTCCCTACTACATCTTTACCATCTTCATACTTTCTGGTCATAAGAGACAATGCAAGTGCAAGATAAGATGACACAACAATGCATAGGAACTTTACAAGCGTTCCTTGACAAAAATTAATTTTGATATCTGCAGTGTACTTCACAGACTGGCATAAAAAATATACGGATCAAGGAAGGAGTTTACTAATTGTAAGGTTATTTTTAAAGGTAGTTTAACATCAAAATCAAAGGATTAACATTAATGAGCTGTACACAACTTCAAAGATCAAACGGCTGAAAGAACTGTCGTGTGCATATATTTATTAATTCATACATATATAAAGTATAATTATAAGGAACAAGGAATTAAAATTGGACGCAGGATAATTTTTTTTACTAATTTTGTATTGTTGCAATGCAAGGAGATTGTACAAATATAATCATATCATCTTGTACTTAAAATTAATGAATCAAATATCCTGTGTGCCAATTCCTTTTTTCCAAAGTTATAAGCTAAAGTAAAACTCTTTTTGTGAAATCGGTGGACCTCCTTGATGGAAAGAAAACAGCCTAACATTTTTATTTAGTTCATTTCAACAAATGTATGTACCCTAAAACAGACTATAGATATGATATAGCGTGCTTTGAGACCTTGACCAAGTTTTTTTTCTTGATCTCATCCTCGTCATCATCATCATTCATCATCAATTTTCCAATAATAAGGATTAAAGTGTGAGGACGGATGTAGTGTTGCATAGGTATGCAGGTAAATGTGTAAAGAGAAATGTCGATAACTTCATGTGAACAATAAAATAAAATTTTCTTTTCTAAACTTGTTGCTTGCATGTTCATCTTTGTCTGCGCATGCTTGAGATGGGGAAATAAGAGAAATAATAGCATGGAAGGTTATATGTATATTTTTACTTTTGTTATATTTTATTTGTTTAACACTGTATGTATACGAAATTGACAAGCCGCAGAAGCTCAAAGCACAAAAATGGTTTGCGCGTTTAGAGATAAGTGCAATAGAATACTTGTACCTGACTGGAAGCTTGATTGAAGACACTTCCTTGAAAATGATCAGGATTTTCCCTAAATGTCCTTCTGCCTAAATACTTGTACCTGACTGGAAGCTTGATTGAAGACACTTCCTTGAAAATGATCAGGAATTTCCCTAAATGTCCTTCTGCCTCATATCTATATTATATTATAAGTATTATACCTGTATTTTGTTCATCAAACATACTGGAGATGCCAAATGCGTACAAACGTAAAATCCACTATGAACGCAGCGGTGATAGGTAAATAGAACAAAACTAGTTTCTTCGGGTCATCCTCTTCAATGCAAACCTGTTGATGCAACACAATAAAATCCACTATGAACGCAGCGGTGATAGGTAAATAGAACAAAACTAGTTTCTTCGGGTCATCCTCTTCAATGCAAACCTGTTGATGCACACAACCAAAATTAAAGCTGTGTGTGTTTTTGTGGGCACAGAAAGGGAAACCCTTTAAAGCATATTGTCTTCAAACAATCATCCAAAAAAGACGAGTTTACTTCTTTTATTCGTCAGTCATCTAAGTTAACAAAAGTATCCTAGCCTCTTAAGCATCCAGTCATTTATCAACAGGCAAGCTCTTCTGAAAAATTGCGTTGGCTGCGGTTCCAGAGAAAGACAAAAAACTGAACTGATTTACTCCTAAAAATGCTTTGTTGCTTAATTATAAAGATAAAAACATTGGGAAAAACTTGGGTTGAAAGGGTTCAAATACACTTTTTGTGTAATATTTTTTATGGCTGAAAATGGGAAATTTCACTTTATCATAACACAACAAAGCCGCATCTTGGAAAAATAATATTTATCCAACACAAAGCCCAAAAAGTAATGACCTGCAATATCGAAATTATCTTCTTTGAAAGTGACGTCTTGAACAAAGATTTTCCGAGGGTACGTACGGGTGGCCTATTTCTTTCGATACGGCTCATTTAACTTTTATTCTTTTCACTTTCATTTGGTCAGTCAAAAAGTTTTGAGTCTAGGTTCATCATCAGGATTTCCATGTGAAAATGATGGATATGGAATTCCGGAACTTGTAGTTTTATGATACGAAGACTAGAACGTTAGGTAAAGTGATCAAATTCAACTGCAAGGGAATAAATCAAAAAATAACAAAGACAGTCAAAGCCCGCGTTTTACATTTTCCCCTTCTCCGTCTATCCACCAGAGTCAAAATAATTAGCTTGGTATTTGAAAAGTATATATTATCTTCTCAACAAAATACTAATTAAAAATTTGGATCCCAAATTGTCTATTTTTAAATTTTCCCCATCTCCTTCTATCCATCGGAGTCAAAATAATTAGCTTGCTATTTGAAAAGTACATATTATCTTCTCAACAAAATACTAATTAAAAATTCGGATCCCCAAATTGTCATAAAAAACTAAAATTACTAAAATACAAAGAAAAGTCAAATCAATTTCTTTTTAATGTATTTTACAAAAGACAAGACCAAAGCCACATTAATGTACGTCGTAAAAACAAAACTTGCATCTTGTAAATTATCTGCATCTTTCTAACCATAATTGAAATGTTTTTTTGTCGTTTATGCATGCTTCATGGTATATTTTAATTTTAATATGTGAAATTTGGCTTGTTATTTTAAGCACCGCAACAACCATAAATGTTTTTTTTTCTCTTGGTTTTAAGTGTTTTTGTAAACTCATACGATCACAAGTCATAAAGTCAAGATTGAAGTTTGTATGAGTGATTCACCAGAAGCGTCCTTCCAAATTGTCAAAATGACAATGGCTATATCTCTGTCTGATATCTCATCTCTTTCCATTACGGATCCCTTAGCCATGTCCCTTAATTTACGGTTGAGAGACCAACTAATTTTATAGAAAATGAAAGCAGACATGATGATGCTGCTATTCTTGTATATCCATCTATCTAGCGCTATTTACTATGTACTCTTATTTGTTTGTACATATTGTGTGTGTGTGAGTCACTTTTGCTACTTTTGTTAAAGGTCCAAATAATGAGTTCTATCGTCCGTCATCATGCTTTATTCTGAAGAAGCAAAGGCGATCGGTCATCATTTTCATCTACATACATCATAAAATGCATGCGACTTCTCGTAATTGTGACTGTTTTGCTGCTGTAGTATGTAGCATGCAGGCATGTATATTCTAACAACCCAAACTAAATACTGAAATATTTATCCTCTACTGTACGTCTACAGCGGATACGTGGATGTGGAATAACAATTGCGTGCGGAATTAGAAAGTTATTATACAATCTCCTTTGGGAAGAATATGTATGCCAAATACATACATCATAAAATGCATGCGACTTCTCGTAATTGTGACTGTTTTGCTGCTGTAGTATATAGCATGCAGGCATGTAGCTATATTTTAACAACCCAAACTAAATACTGAAATATTTATACTATACTGTACGTCTACAGCGGATACGTGGATGTGGAATAACAATTGCGTGCGGAATTAGAAAGTTATTATACAATCTCCTTTGGGAAGAATATGTATGCCAAGTCTGCTTATAAAACATAATGAATTAAATATCCCAGTCAGTTTTGTTTTGTTTGAGTCATTATCAAACTTTGGAGTTTGGATAAGTGACAATTAAAATTAGGCACGTCCCACATTACTTTTGCTATCATTATAATAAATCTAATTATTTTTCAATTTTTATTCCTACTCGTTTTGTCCAGTAGGCAGGAACGACGCCCAAAACCGTTAAAAAATAAGTCTCAAGTCTGAACTCCTTTTTTACACAAAAAAACTCGTCGTACATGGAAAGTACATAAAATAAAAAGTTGTGAGATGAAAGAACTTCCTATCATAATCATCATCATCATCACATATATGCAGTTGGGCAGATATCGCCCTAAGAATATGGACAATGGATGGATGTGCGTTGTGTTCACATGTACATAATAATAATCTTCTCATGAATTCATTATATCATTACCACATCTTCATCAGGAAGGGATCATAAGGTTGAAGGTCATAATGCCAGATTAGTTGACTCCAAGGATGTGGCATATGATGATAAAGTTCTAGGGACTTTAATAATAATTAGTTAGTTACCTGGATGTATCACATCATAAACGGCTTGAATTGCAACTTTATAATGTGCTCACTCCACGTCAAATTATAGCATATAACTACCGTCGTTTATCATTCCGGTTGACCATCAAACTCTTTTGTTTCAATGTCTGCGTGTTTTATTTTATATATCCATGTCGTAATATTGATAAATCTAAAATGTAAAACGGAAGTCGGCAAAATAAATAATAATTACTGCTGCAGTGTGCCGTGCCGCCTGCTGTGGTGCACTAGTTAAACAAGTAATAAGAAGAATAAGTAGCACTATATAATATTGTCTTGGTCATTTTTTTCAGAGTGAAACAACATCTTGTATGAAAAATACTCGCTTGACATGAAATTGCGTTGCTTGAAATTTGGAATACTCCAATTTTTTGCACCATTTTTCCATCATTACATGATGATGATGTACGATATGATATATATCCTACTTGCTTTTTACACATTGAAATGATTTTGTATCGTCATTATCATTATTTTAATAATATTTATGTTTCAGTGATTTGCCCTTTTTAATGCAAGGTCCAAAGAGATAAGATTGCATGCTTTATGCTGTTGTTGTTCTAATGTGAATTTGGTCTTTCCTAAATGTAATCTAGAAAAAAAACTAGAAGTGTTTTTGTGTATTGTTCATTTTATTGTACGTATACATTTTGTCAAAATAATAGCATATTTTTTGGGGGCTTGATTAAGGAATCTTCATCAAAGTAAAACGTAACCTTAAAATCTACTAATGTTTTGCTACTGAAGTGCATCATGTACATAGTGCCCTGTCTATGGAAAGGAAAAGGGGTGCAGAGTAATTTGAGGGCAATGTGCCACCAGTGTCATTCATTCATCGTATATAGCACGTGTGTACTTTGATCCATATGCGTATACGTTACGTAAGTAGGTATTTTTTATTTTTTGGACTGAACCAGTGTAGGTCAAGGTGCATCAATCAGAAAGGATTCATATGAAAGAATAAGTGATACTTGTTTGCATGTAACATTTCTATAAGTACAAATTCGACAAAAATGAAAGAAAAAATGTCTAACTTCCACACATAATAGTGTACCTACCTACATGCCTAGCAAGAAAATATTCCATTAGATACCAAAAGTCACGGCAAGGGACTTACTACCATTGCCATACTGTGCTATCAAGGAACTGTGGACACTTACCGTATGTTGTAGGGTTCAGTGTTACGCAATCTCATTCAACTGACCAGCGCAGTGCAACAACAGTCGAGTATATAGTAGTACATATTCCCTTTTGGAATTATTGTTAGCTGCCATTACAGATATATCATATTATTATTATTATTTCTAGTAACGCCATTGTGCATTTATTTGCCCCAAAAGCAGTCATCATGAGTCAGAAGATGGACGCTAAGAAATTTGTACTTTTCATGAGAATGGAATACAGCTAGCTAATGCAAAAAAATAATTGTAAAACAAACAGCGCTGCTGCCGAGTGCTAACATGATTTTATTTAGTTTGTTGTAGGTTGTTCAGCAGAAGCAAGGCATCCTGTAAGGCACCACGACCATCCTTACGTGTTACAGCCAAAACTTTACTTGCCTAGATTAAAAACAATGCTCATCATATAAACTTTATAACCAAGGAATACTGAAAGCCTATAATATTAAATAGCAAATATATTTCGTGTTAATTCGCCCAGAGGCAACTTTTGGGTTAATGGAATTCATGTCCCTTACACACGTTGGAGGGAGCAATCCCAAGAAATAAAACAGTCCAAACTTTGTTCTTCTGACGCTGCTGCTGTTGAGAGAGGGAACTGAGACCTGTGCGTAATACAATGCAATGCTCGCAGATTTATTTGCAACATTAAAACAAAAAATGGGTGCCTATAGCTGGTTTCAACTTTACACTTTACTTTTTCATCCGAAAATATTGAGCATTAATATATTTTCCCAAAATGTTGATGATTGTCTGCATGTGCGCCTACTCGCTATATTTTACATTTACTAACGTAAGTTTAATAGCGAGTGGAGCAGCGCTAGAGCAAGTAGTATCATCTATTCAATTTTCTACACTAGCACCATCATCATACAGCACAGCAAATCATATACGTTTCAACTGCTGGTGAGTTTATATTACTAAATACATTGCATTTTATTTTAACTTGAAAAGGGGACTTTTAAGGGCGGTCGTCGTCCTTCAAAATTTCGCTCAACACAAAAAAGGGTTTTTATATGCCTAGTATTCCATATACTACGTTACTTACAACCACCACTACTACTATATACTCCGTTCGTGTATGTATATAATGCATAATATATTATCAGAAAACAAATCTACATACGCAGAAAATAATACCATTTTTTATTTGAGGCGGTCGTCGTCCTTCAAAATTTCGTTCAACAAAAAAAGGGTTTTTATATGCCTAATATTCCATATACTACGTTACTTACAACCCCCACTACTACTATATACTCCGTTCGTGTATGTATGTAATGCATAATATATTATCAGAAAACAAATCTACATACGCAGAAAATAATACCATTTTTTATTTGCATGGGATTCCACTGAAAGAATACGTAAGGGGTGAGTTGTGACTTTAGTTAAATGATAATGATGATTATGACTGCTGTTCACCAAAATGTTTTTATACAGCCGCTAAACAGGTATCAATTTTCAAAGGTGAATGAGTTTAATTTGTCCAACAACATATTATATTTAAAAGATTTTCTACCCAAGTAGGTATATTCATTTTTGTGATTGTGGTAATCATAAATGTTGCCGTGTGGTAAATTTTTTTAAACTTTTTGTGGTCAATATAATAAGTCATTTAGTGTTTCTTTCATCAGGCACCGGTAATGACATATTTTGAATGATTTTGAGATTGAAAATCCTCTCAAATATCTTTTTTAAACCAAGGTAGTCATAATTGTGGAAAGCATGCAACAAGGCGTCGAAAAGACAAGGGTCCGTGTTTTTTACGCAGTATTTTTTCGAAGAAATAGGCAAGTTTGTTTACCTCAAAAGTTGCATTTTTTGCGTGATGCGCTAATTTGATAATTTGCGACAATAATTTAGAAAACCACAAACTTGTGGTTCAACAACATTTTGTCTTTTATCCAAAAATATAAATTTACCGTACGTTTTTCTGTTAAAATGCAACTTTACTCGTCATTTTTTCTTTAACATATCAAGTCTCTTGCTAAACCAAAATCATCATGCATTCATGTGTACAGCGTACCATGGAGAATAAGAAAAGCGTGTGTTTTCACGTACACATGTGCGTTCAATTTAAAGAACCTTGATAAATCAAATGACAGTCATGCTGACTCGCTGAAAAATATTGAAGCTCTGCGTTGCTGCTGAATCATAAGAAAGAAAATGTTGGATAATCGTAGCAGTTCACAGTTCACATGCACTTTTTGTTTTAAGCCACATCACAGAAGATATTAAACCAATTAAGGATGGATGACGAATGACGAAAACAAACCAAAACCAACGCTTGATTTGATACACATCAAACACCATACACAGGAATGATTAGTGATTGGTTTGATTTGATATCATCATGAACATCTCTGTTTCTGTTGCTAAAATCGACAGGATAAGGTATTGGCATAGGCATAAGTAACAGTATAATAGTACTGTGCTCGAATACCATTGGAAATTTTAAAGATGGCAAGTGGTATGACGAAGGACCGGTTCGGCGGCCTATAAGTGTACTAATAGTTTATTATTCACTTAAAAGGGCCACTTTACTTGGCTTTGTTTGCCACGTACATGGTCATCTTTAAAAAAACGAACACTTTCTATCAAGTGATAGTTTATGATAATATGCGCACGACAAAGGATGAATTCATTCGAGTCTTCCTATGCATCTCTATAGCTCGATTTTGCTCAAATTAAGTGGTTATCATCAATAATATCAGCATATACAACGTTGTAAAAGAATAGTACAAACATTTTTACAAGTTCAGATACTACTACTACATCAACTATTGGTGATGATGAGTAAGATTTTGGTAGATTTACTTTTTCATATGTGCATTGCACACGTATCTAAAGATCAAAAGTGCAAACGTGTAGAATTTTTTTTACAAAATGATAGTATGCAATATGCAGTAAGTCATAATATTCTTTCTGGTAGTCGCTAAATTGCAATACTGATAAAGAAGAGCCCTTAAAATCATTTTTATATGCGCATACATTTAATATGATATTTGGTCAGATATGATATATGTTTCTACCTGTCTAAATAAC
>JAANSP010003971.1:0-10683 GCA_036850745.1 Homidia socia
TAAATTATTAACATACGATGATGATGATTAGCGCAACAATTAATATCCATGCATTTTGCAAACTAGTAAAAATAAAGCATCTCAAACTTGTACGTTTACATCAAGTTTAAAATTTTACTTGTAAGTAATATTTTAAATTGTGCATGACTTTTTTCTTCTCAGTGAAGAACCGAGGAAATAGGCACTAGCACGTAAATAATTAGAACTGTAGAAGCGTGAGAAAATCAACCTTTCTTTTTCACTTGAGCGCATTCTGAGTTTACAAGCAAACACTCAAGAGTCAGGCAGGAGGTACAGATAAGAGCAAAAATGCAATAGGTAGATTTACTAGTAAAGTACTAAAAGTACATTTACGTTTGCCATGCTTTGATGTTCTTGGACCTACCTGGGTCCCAGGTCCTGGGATGATGATGATGATATTGATGATGCATGTGAAAAAGTCAACAAAAACTCAAGAAGTGTCAGAGAAAACCGGATGATATTATGGTATGCGTGTCTAGCTAGCCGAGCAAGCGTATATACTTTTAGCAGAATTACAATTTTTGAAAACACTCAGAATATCAGTGCAAATGCAAAGAAGGTATTCATTATTCCTTTAAATAGAAGGGAATTTTCTCATTTTACTTTTTTACCAAGAAGTCTTCAAAATGGTCACTGTCCATAGAATACCGTTTTGTCATTTCGAAAATCTTTGAAAATATTGAAAAATAGCAAACAGCTTCACAGGCGGTGTAACACAGCACATGCACTAATTAAAAAAACCAATGTTATATGTCTTGTTCGCAAGTAAATAGTTTTTAAAACTCAATCAATATTGATTGAGGTCATGGAAGAAGGCTATGTTTAGATACCTATGTTTAGACATCTAAACATAGCCTTCTTCCATGGATTGAGGTCAAGTATTGAATCAAGGTCGTATTGATCAGTTCTTATTCAGTTGATTATTTCTCTTGTGTGACTACTTATAGTCATGTCGATGAAAGAGTTGAAAAAAACCAATGTTATATGTCTTGTTCGCAAGTAAATAGTTTTTAAAACTCAATCAATATTGATTGAGGTCAAGTATTGAATCAAGGTCGTATTGATCAGTTCTTATTCAGTTGATTATTTCTCTTGTGTGACTACTTATAGTCATGTCGATGAAAGAGTTGTTGGGCAATGACTGTGGACAGCAAAACCCAGTGTTGCGTGTTGCCTCCCATTTTGCAGGAAGTGGTTCAAGCAGTGCAACTACCATTGATCCAATTAGTTTACTTGAACATGCCCGTAGTGGTCAAGATGTAAGACTTTTGTTTGTAACATTTTTATGTCTTCATTTTTGACAGTTTTTATCCGCAACTTTTAAAATTTATAGTCTTCCAGATCTGCACATGGAATTCCTCACGGGGCTGGTGGTGAGGTTTTACTCCCACCTACAACTTTTCGCATGGACAGTTTGCTAAAGGAAATCCAATCTTTGGACAGGTCCCACGGACCTGCACAAGCACCTAGGGTAGCAGATCTTGCACGTAGCGATGAATGGCTTCAGGAATTTCAATTAAGCGATTTGGCACATGTATGTTTCACTATGTCAAGAAAATAAAGCGTGACGACTGACGATGTCAGCGTTATATGTCGAGGTTGAATATAATGTGCCTATAATATAATATCTATGTATATGTCCGTCAGCACGGATTGGATCATCACAAATGGACAGAAGAATATCAAGCCGGTAACAACGGTGGAGCCTTACACCTTGATAGAGCTTGGGAAAATCCATCAGTTACTATGCCTAATGTCATGTCACATCATATTTCCCCAACATCATGTCCCTCCACCCACTTCAATGCTTGGAAGTGCAAAAGACTTGTTAGATGACTCAAATTGGACCCAGGAATATGAGCAACAAAGCAAGACGGAACTGATGACGACAGCAGAAGAGTTCATCCAGTCCATTAATGACCCTGCTATCAAAGCCACAGAATTTATGTCTTTTGTGGAGAAACTAAGCACTGGAGAGGTAACTGCGAGAAATCCTCAGCTACAAGATTCTTCTGCTGACCGTTGGGTTGGCGAATTCGAAACAGCAGGAACTGCAGGTCCAAGTACAGACCAAGCCTGGGTTAGGGAATATGAAGGGGAAATCGCAACAGATTCAGAAGCCATGAACCCCAACGAAAGGCAGGCATTCTGGCAAAAGTTGCAAAGTGAATGGGATAGGGCAGCGGAAGAATCAAGTCTTCATCCATGGCTCGCAGAAGCAGCGCAGCAATTCGATCAGGTATTCTAATGAAAAATCATCAAGATCTTGATTTATTGTTAGTTTCTGCATACATTATATTCATTATTTCATATTTTTAGCCATATCGTTTTGAAGAGGAAAATCAATTCAAGGATTCAGTTGACCCCTTGGAGGAAGGGAAAAAGCGATTGATGGTTAGTGATATTCCAGCGGCAGCGTTGTTTTTCGAGGCTGCTGTACAGAAGCAGCCTGATAACCCCGAAGCCTGGTACCTGCTAGGAACAACGCAGGCACTAAATGAACAAGATCCACAAGCTGTATCCGCTCTATTCAAATGCATTGACCTGGAACCGGGGAATCTCAAAGCCCTTATGGCAGTCGCCGCATCATTGACAAATGAATCTTATTATTTACAAGCTTGTCGAATTCTTCAGGTGATTGCCATTGCCAAATAATATTTGCAATGTAATTTTTAGTGTGATCTTTCCTTTAATAATAATTATTTATTGCCATTTTAAAAATAAATAATACCTTTTGATGATGTAGACTTGGCTCAAACAAAATCCAGAATATAGCGAGCTTGTACCAGAAGATGTTAAAAAATCGCCAACCTCATCGCTGCTGTCGAGGTATACAATAATTTCAATTTAAAACATTTTATAAAAATGTTATCAATTATTTGGAAATAAAATAACACCTTTCCTCGGTTATGACTATTATAGCAGCGAACTTACAAATGTTCAAACGCTGTACATTACTGCAGCTAGGAAAAGACCTGCCAACAATTTGGACCCTGACATACAATGTGGCCTAGGAATTCTGTTCAACCTCTCATCAGATTATGAAAAAGCAGCAGACTGTTTTCAGGCTGCTGTTAATGCTGATCCAAATGTCAGTGTACAAAACATTACAAATTATTATACTCATTTATTTAGCATTCCATTTTGTAAAGTATTTTTTAAATTTGATTAACTAAATTAGAACGCTCTTTTGTGGAATCGACTTGGAGCCACATTAGCGAATGGGGGAAAATCCGCAGAAGCAATTGGAGCATATAGTAAAGCCCTGGATATAATACCAGGTTTTATACGGACGCGATACAATTTAGGAATCGCCTGTGTCAACTTGGGAAGCTATCGGTATGAAATTAATGATTAAAGTTTACTCTTTTATTCAACATCAATAAAACCCCGACCAACTTATTTACTTCTCATATCCACTACAGTGAAGCGGCAGAGCATTTCCTCTCTGTATTAAATATGCAGGCATCTAGCAGCAATAGCGTAAATGTACCTTCAACGTCATCGTCGTCCACTGTGATAAATCGCAACAACATGTCTGACTCAATTTGGACATCTTTAAGAATGGTCCTGCATCTATTAGATAAGGGAAAACTATCATCTGCCATTGATAACAGGTATTCTTGACAATTCGACATGGCCATAATATAATATGGTCATCCATCATTTCGTGTAACTTAATACATTATTGTAATGAATGATAATATTATTTAACCTTTTTTGGCAGAGATTTAGCTGCTCTCAACAGAGAGTTTGCAGTTTAGATGGATGGCGGTGGCGGAGTTGGAAATAAGGAGTTGATACGTTGCTCAAAAAGAGTCGTTCCAAATTCCATAATATGAAGCCTTAAACTGGATCAAATGCTGTGTTAATAGTCATTAATTTCTAATTAGTTGGAAACCTGTTCCACTACCCATCAACTACGCAATAATAAACATTTTCTTTTACAGAAACTTGCCAAAAAATTACCGGAATAATCATTTCAAATATTTTAAAATGGGAAAACATTGCATGAGTACTGAGTACGAGTATCATAAATCATGTTCTATTCCAGTACATTATTCATCCATCATTGCCAAAATGAAAGGTATTTCTTCTGCGAATAAATTCTACATGTGCGTGAAAGTAATCGCAAAGCAAACTTTCACAGGAATTAATGTTTGTGAATTTTCAATTCATTCAGACAAATAGGTTTTGGCACATATTATACTATGAGTGATAAAATATTTTCTTTATGGGGTCAAAATATAAAATTTTAGGGTAAATATTTGAATAGGTTAGGTACCTATTATGCTTTTAAAGAAAAATTTTCAAGCTTCATCATCATTCATCATTGTCATGATATGATAAGCTGCCTGAAAGAATTAAATTTTTGTTTATGAACATATTTTTTTTAATAGGTTGGTTTTACTTATTTATATTTCCAGTCGAAGCAGTTAGAAATTGAAATTATTGCAATATTTGAAAATTGCGATGTTGTATATGAATATGAATCGACAAAAACATTAGTGTTTGCGCTTGTTTTTAGGGTACAAGAAGCTTGCGCTTGAAGCGATAGTGTGTGTAAATACTGTGTAGGAAATGGACAAGAAAAATGCTAACGCTTGCTCTTCATTGACTTCATTGCAATATTGCATATTATTGAATAGAAATTTTTACATTCTGCGTTGCGTGATAATATTATTATGATTACTGATGAGTCATTCGTACGTGATAGTGAGTGATGATGATGATCACAAGGTGCTGACTTGACTTCTTACTTGCTCATCATTGCCCATACACTATTGCTGAGTAGCTGACTGGCGTTAATTATTGCTTTGCACACTACAGTTTATACTAAGCGTGCTTTGGATAACTATTTTAGCTTTTAAATATGCTTTGCTTTGCGCTACATCATCATTGGCACGGTCAATAGTGAATTGATCTGGGGGGTGCCTAGTTGCGTGCGATGTTTGTAGGTGTTGTTGCTGCTAAGCGAATCTGAACGGGGGTCATCGCACAGCTATATCACTAAAAATAAAAGCTTTTTCACGTAATCCATTATCTATTCGCTATTTCTTATATGTATTATGTGGTATTATCAAAAACATTAAATCCACCCACCAAAGAGCATCCCACGTAAAGAATGGACGGGCCCATCCAAATAAAAAAATCGTTTTGTGCCAATGCCACAAGGATAACACAGAGGCTGTGTACGTCAAGAATAAATACGCAGTAGAGTAGAGCCAACTTGTTTGTGTACGTTTTGCTATTGTTTGTTTTTTGTATCCATATGCAAAGTGCACATAGATACTACACATAAAACTTACAAGCACGGGTGCATGATGCAATACATGCAAAATACATAAGGCAATAAGGGCAGGGGCAGACACAAAGCAGAGAAGAAAGAAACAACACCAACACTACCAAGCAGCAGCAACAAATAAAAACGTAACAAAAATTTCTCTTATCATCGCAATAAACAAATAAATCTTTTACATTAAAAATAGCACGATTGTTTTTAACTGACGAAGCCAAACTGCTAAATTAAAGGAGATTATTTTAATCAACTTTCACAAGTTTAAAAATCTATTTTTTTATTTCCATTCCAGAAGTCAGGTGAGGTGATATACTGAAGCATAAAAAAGTGGTCAGCTGACTATTATTGATACACAAAGGAGTGTACAGTTGATTTTAGGTGACTTGCATTTTTAATTAGTGGATATTTAAGATAATTGAGCTGTATTGTACTGTACGTATGATTAAAATCAAGCACACAACGCGATCCAGCTGAATTAGATAATTTTAAGTGAACTCAACATTTTTTCTTTTGTTTTATACCACTATTAGCGAAAACAGTTACAAAATGAAGTTCCAGTACAAGGAGGATTACCCCTTTGAGAAGCGCAGGGCAGAGGGAGAGAAAATTCGTCGTAAATACCCTGATCGCATTCCCGTAAGTTTTTAAAAATTAATTTTCTCTACTTTAAATGGATTTTTAAGTAAACGTATAATGGGTTATGTATTTTATCATTAGGTCATCGTGGAGAAAGCTCCCAAGGCAAGAATTGGAGATCTGGACAAAAAGAAGTATTTGGTTCCTTCAGATTTGACTGTTGGACAATTCTACTTCTTGATTAGGAAACGCATCCACCTTCGTCCTGAGGAAGCTTTGTTCTTCTTCGTCAATAACCAGATTCCACCAACAAGCGCAACCTTATCGTCAATTTATCAGGTAATAAAAACCCGATTCAATAATTGTTTTTTTAATTGCAAATTCTTTTTTTTAACAAAATTGTTTAAATTATTTTTTCAGGAACACCACGACGAGGACTTTTTCCTCTACATCGCATATTCCGACGAAAGCGTTTACGGATGCTAAGTATGAACTCCCTTCCTATTCGATGTTGCATTGCATGTAATGTCTTATCATTGTCGTTTGCGTCATTTTTCGTCTAACATAAATATAATTAATTATTGTACCGTCGCCACACGCATCTTTTTTAGTTATTATTACTACTGATTACAAAAATGAACATTTCATATTATACAAATATATTCAACTTGTATATGATTATTTGCTTTTATTCTGTCCCATCCCATATATGTATAGGTATATAAACTAAGAAGGCCAAAATTATGTGCGTGCTTTGCTTTGGGAAGAATATTTTCATTCGATCCTTGTACTATTTACACATCTTGCTAAATCACTATCAATAGTTCTAAGTTAGAACTTTTAATCATGTTGGATCGGAAATCGAATAAATAAATAAATTGTTATGTTTAATCTCAAACTACTCATTTGGTGTTTTGTAGGAGATAAAAATAAATTTAAAAACATAATATTTCATTTAAAGGAACGTCATTACAATCTTGGTGGTATCAGATTTGTATCACAAAAAAGGATGTGGTTTCTAGTATATAGTATGAATGTGTGCGGTTTAGGCAATAAGAAAAGTTTAATTGTTACAGTATGTCTGTAATATAATATTAGGACAGAAACAAGTTTGATTGTGAATTATTACTAGACATAGACAGGCTGGCAAATGAAATCATATTATTGGAGTAATAAAAATATATCTCTGAAGTGGTGATAGTTAAATTATAATAAGTAATTAATGCGTTGTTGTAAACAAATAGGGCTTTTATCGGAACGAATTAGTATCTAGTAAATGTCTCACATTTTGTGATGCAATTTAGGTTTGTCGTAGAAATTTCCATGCACCATTAACTTGTCAATCAATGTTAAATTTGCTTTTCAGCATTCTTTCGTTACATGATAATTTTTCAGCACGAAATGATTTTAATAGTAATAGTTCTGGATTCGAGGTACACAAGAAGAATATATAAATATAACATTGCCAGTGTTGTTTGCGTAACATTTTAGTTTGTAAAATTGTATTTTAATTGTATTTTTTCAATATATTATTCTAAACATTAACGGATTACTTTGTATTCCAAGAACAAAATGAAATAAAAAAAACAAACCCCAAACTTTTTTGTCAACAAAAGTTAATTGGCACTATTTGGTACTGGTACTACGTCCTCATTTGAGCTGTTGCTAGTGGAATACTGGAACATCCTGGGCAAGAATGTAAAGTTTCGTGAAGAAATAGATCACAATCCAAACAGAAGCGCCTACTACATTGCTTGCATTGATAAATCTGCGAAAACGATACATATACATAATGTTAGAAACAAATAAAAACAATTACTGCATTTTTCTTATACTTTATGGGTTCATTGCTGCATTCTAATACAATAGCATACGTGTCTATTCTTGTCTGGTAACGATTTGTTGCAACCGAAGCAAATGCAAGGAACTGCATCCATTTCTTCAAATGGATCCAACGGAAATATGTGCAGAAATGAGCGAGCAAGATGTGGAGCAGAAACAAGAGTCAAACTACATGCTTTACATTCCACAGGTAATTCGCAGTATTTGCTTTTGCACTGGGGACAAATATACCCTCCTGGAACAAGTTTGCTTGAAGTAGGGTCCTCCAAGTGGCACAAGCACATGGCTGGATCGTCTGTCTGGTTACGCTGTGGAAAGCCCATCTTTATAAGCGACGATTCACTTTTTCCAGAAACAGGAGGAGGTTCAATGTGCTCTTTGACAAGATCTTGAAAATGACCTTCATCTAAAATCACGCTAAATGTGCCTCCAGTCTCCTTGCTAAGAGCTTTGCATGCTCGAACTTCAGCAGCGAGCGATATCACAGAAACTCTAATGCCATTCTTTTTCAATTCCTGCAAATAAAAAAACATACGTAATCGTTGAAATAAGTACACAGGGAAGCTAGTAACAACTTTAATATGTTTGCGACAAGAGAGCTTTTATTACCATTGTTGTAACGTTAATGTCTCTAGGATCACACGTGGTTAAGCTGCCATGTATCAATAGAATTTCTCGAGAGGTATGGTTGGGCATATGACGCAACGACGATAAAGCAATTTCCAAAGCGTTTTGGAATGATGGTTCTCCGCCACAAGTAATTTTGTCCAGCGAACGGACTACCTCAACATGTTTGCGTGAATTTCCACTCATGTCAGCGATTTTCTCCGCAGCCTTGTTTCGTGTTCCTATCCATCCCAACTGACTCATTGGATTCCCATCAAAAAATTCGTCAACAAACTTTTCCAAAATCTATAAAGTACAAATCAAGAAAAAAGAAAATGACAAAAATACTCTTTTCATCAGACATACATTTTGCAGCATAAAAAAGTATACGATATTCTACCTACATGTAAAAGGAATACAGTAAGATGTTATTGAATAAATACCTTTTGTGTTGACATAATGCGATTAGGTTTTAAATCTTGATCTAACATGCTTCCAGATAAGTCTAGGATGATATAAAGATGCCGCATAATTCCAAGACGAACATTTCCAGCTGCCCGTCTCTCCTCCAACCTACGACGGCGACTTTTTTCAATAATATCGGCGATAGNACATTTCCAGCTGCCCGTCTCTCCTCCAACCTACGACGGCGACTTTTTTCAATAATATCGGCGATAGCTGTGTCAAGGCACCCCTCTGCATCTTCTTCAATAGCCTCCCTGAAAAAGAAATAGATTGTTAAGCTTTTATCAACAATTTTATTTTTTAAAGCTATTTGCAACCTTTTAAACTAAGAGTAGCTAGCTGTTATTTACACACATGTTAAGTTTAGTTTAGTAGATTTTTACCATGTTTTCTCGTAACCAGTTTCCCATCTGTACTCCTTTTCATCCCCATCGTCCATGGCTGAGCTTCTTTAAAAATCTTTCCGTTCCGTACAACAAATTCAAAAGACGCTTCTGACACCGACACCTAATTACTTGTTTAATCAGTTCCGTAATGGAATTTCTCTTCCGAAGCTGAATTGCACCATTAATTAAAAAATACGTTCAAATTATTACCTGAACACTCGCAGTTACCGACGATCAAAAATGCACTATTGCTATTATGTGCACATTTTAAACTTTAAATGCAATGCACAGCACATCAACGATCCTAAAATCGGTCGCTCAGTACTCAAAATTAACTTACCACCGCACTAAAACCAAATTAACTTTAATGCTTGAAACACTGACACAGTTTCAGTTCTTGTTCCTGAGTCCTGAGATGAAACCAAAATCAACACCGGAACGCAGCTGAAAAATCAAAGCACAAATTTGCTTTTACATAGTTTTGCTGGTGTTGAATTTTTTTTCTCGTTTACTCAAGTCAGTCGTCTTCGTCTTGGGCAAGCACTTCCTATTGGACAATAGACACCTTCTTATTGGACAGAAAGACACTCCCTATTGGACGATAGACACGCTCCCCATTGGAGAATGGACACTTCCCAATGGTTCAACATAATCATTTAACATGAAATTAAGCATTTGACAAGCGATTAAACACTCCGCAGTGCATACCCGCAACCATGGTTGAAAATCTGGGGGGTACAAAAATTTTAAGTTGGCATACTAGGCATGCTATGATATAGGTACTACGCAATTAACGTTTTCTTTCAGAAGCATACATATTTTAAAATCGATGTAAATATTCATTCCGGAAACAGAAAATCAAAATTAATCTAATATTTTTTTATAAATACACCTTACGCGAGCGAAGCGAGCAGAAAATTTGACTTTCCTAAGTGAGAATTGTAGATTTAATGAGACTAAAAGTTAATCAAAATAAAACTAGAAGAATGTAAATTCTTAAAAACAAACTACCGGAAAATTGGTACTGTATAATGATGATATCATGATTTTTAGAGAAAAATGTTGAATAAGAATTGGTAGTAATCATGATGAGTTATCTTAATTAGTAATTTTTAGCTCATTCTGATTAGTTTTGTTTTTGCCCCATTTGAAAAGCATGTGACGTTTTGACCCTTCTTATTCCTGTGTGTTTTGACCCTCCTTATTCCTGTGTGTTTTGACCAATAGGTCTGAAAACCAATAGCATCTTCGTCTAAGATGTCGGTGTATCAAATTGAAACTGGATTGGTTGATTACAAGTGGATTAATCGCGTTAACAGACACAGACAGACGAATAGACAAACATGTTAAAACCATTAACTACCTGAATTCTTCCGATAGTTGATAACAAGCTTCTGTTTTCCAAAATTTTAAGCATGACTTTCATTCTACGAAATAATTCAGACATATAAAGCATAATGACATAGTAAATTGACAAAAAGTATGATA
>JAANSP010003972.1:0-10683 GCA_036850745.1 Homidia socia
TATTTTCCGGAGAAATAAATACCCGCCTGCTGTGCGTTCTTTTTTTCACCAAAAAATATCTTGTGCAATGATAATAACAGATTGTTAATCTTGTTATGAACGTATGCTTTTGTTGTAAAACTTGTTTCTTAAAAAAATTCAATTGAGAAAATAATTTAATGCGCTTTACATACTACACTACGACTGGATGAACTCGTCAAGACAATAGGGTAGAAATTTTGCGTTTATTTTTAAACCCGTGAAATATTATACCGTTTTTTTTTGAATACTCCATGGAGGAAACAAGAGAGTACCTACCACCAACAAATATGGAGGTATACACAAGTCAGAGAAAAAGATACATAGCAAAAATAACCAGTGCACTTTTATTCACCACATATTATACTAAAAGCAGACACAGTTTTCAATAACATGGGTGTACGTACTACATACATAGGTAAATAAATATCCATCTACTCATATTACATGCTCGTTTCCTCCAACAATCCCAACTCGGATAGAAGATAAGACAGTCACCGGAGAAAAAAAGCAGTTCATCAGCTGCAATAGCAACGAGGAGCTATGTATATAATAGCAGGAAAGTGAAACTTTTCCTCTTCTTTTTCTCTCAGCAAGTCCACCAGAGAGACAGACTGGCAGGCTAAAGGTTTCTTTACTTAAATACATGAGGAGCTTATATAACATGTGAACAAGATGAAGAAAAAACTTTTTTCTTCTTTCCAGTTTACTTATTCCTTCTATCTATCCATTATCCTACTCGACTTACTCTTCTCTGGTGGTCCATGCCCTCTTTGCCTACCAAACTAACACAAAAAAGCTTTGTAAAGAAGAGTTTCGTTTTCTCTCTAACAATCGGTTTAAGTGAAAATTGAAATAATCCATGAAAAAAATCTCTCCAGCTTAATATTGTGTACCTATCCCTATTTCAACCATACACAATTGAGATATACCTAAAAATCCTAAAAAGTAAAAAGTGAGTAAAAAAGTATCTATTTATTTGCGAAAGTCAACTTGTTTCTTTTTTTCCTCCTTCTTCCTTTTCCTGTCGTATTTTGAGAGGTCGAAGATTGAACGGTTTTCCTGTAAAAGAAGAAAAAAAGAGGAATAAAAAGAAGAGGAGAAGCAGCAGACGAAAAAGGAGGAGAGAAAAAAAATGCCGAGATTGAGATCCTGGGAACAAGAAAGCAGAGCAACTGTCAGGATTTTTTTCTTTAAAAAACGAGAGGGAGAGCTAAAATGAGAAAAAAATAAGAAAAATCACAAAAAAGTACACAATATTTGCTTAGAAACTACGCAAGGGTCTACTTACATGTTTACAAGTTGCTACAAATGAGATACCTAATATTTCTCTATTACCAAAAAAAACGAGGAGAGCTAAAATGAGAAAAAAATAAGAAAAATCACAAAAAAGTACACAATACTTGCTTAGGTACTACGCAAGGGTCTACTTACATGTTTACAAGTTGCTACAAATGAGATACCTAATATTTCTCTATTACCATTTCAAAACAAAAAAATGTATGTATCCATCGTAAATAGACAGGAAACAACAAAGACGCCTTTGTTGCTTCTCTTTTTTCTTCTTGAAAATGACTTTTCTCAAAAGAGAAAACATTGATATATGCTTATATTATAGCCACATCCCAAATCAAAAAGTCGCCGTTACCAGCAGAAAAAAACTAAAAATAAATCCAAATCCTAAGAAACCACATGGAAAAAGTAGGAAGGAGCTAGCTCAAGACCTAATATTTCTCTATTACCATTTCAAAACAAAAAAATGTATGTATCCATCGTAAATAGACAGGATCCAACAAAGACGCCTTTGTTGTTTCTCTTTTTTTCTTCTTGAAAATGACTTTTCTCAAAAGAGAAAACATTGATATATGCTTATATTATAGGCACATCTCAAATCAAAAATTCGCCGTTACCAGCAGAAAAAAAGTAAAAATAAATCCAAATCCTAAGAAACCACATGGAAAAAGTAGGAAGGAGCTAGCTCAAGTTTTATTTATTTTTATAGGTAACTTAAGCCAAGCCATATCACATTTTCCTCCTCAGAGTTTTCTCCTTTGAGCTCCTCTTGTTTGCAATCATTCCGGTTTGTTACCTAAACCATCTTATCCCATTTGCCATTACACAGAGAGAATCTTCCATCTTGCTGCACACAGCACAACAACAGCAGCAGGTAAACGAACCGATCCCATTAGAAAATTATATTTACTTTCTTATATTTATCAACATTCATTAATGACTAGAGAAGATAATCAGTAGAGAAAATAAAATAAAAAAGTAGCGGTAATAGCATTGCGCTGTGTAAGCATCTCTTTTTTATTTCGTTTTACTGATAAAAAAGCGCAGTATTCTCTCTGCAAATAATAATGCAACTTTATATGCCTGCCTTCTTCTTCTTCAGTCTAGAAAAGTTTTTTCCAACTGCAGTACTACGACCAGCTATAAAATAGCAAGTTGTAGTTGGACTCGGCTCTAGACACGAGATAAGTGTATAGCCAAACTCCACCACCAGCAAAAACACTCAAATGCCAAAGTTCCCATTTGTCTCTCTTGCCTTTGCTGCCTTTCCTCCTCCTTGTTCCTTTTTCTCCTCAGCTTCATTCTCCTGTCAGGCACATTTCACTTGTGTCTTTCTACTTTGGGAAAAGTTTGCAAGAAAAATCTAAAAAAAGATACTGAGCTGAGTGAGAGGAAGAAGAGGAAGAGAAACAAGGCAAGCTTTAATATTTTTGTCTATATGTTTTTTGCGAAAAGTAAGAAACAAGGAGAAAACATAAAGATATCATCAGTATATATCGTCATTCATAAAAAAATAAAGTTGGTTTATTTGAAGCATGTGCTTTTACTTTATAGAGCTGTTATCTTGATAACGACGATGGTTGATGATAATAATAATGTTACCTACTTTACGCCCAACGTTTTAACAAAACAGCGCTACAAATAATCATAACTATATCCCTCCCTTTAATAAATGATATTAAACATTTTCCCAAGCAAAGGGAGAAAAATATAAATAATAATGTTAAGTTATTATGAAGCTTCATTTTAAAAACCTTTTTTTTTGCTTTGAACGCATTTACCAAGTGGAGTTTTTGTAGAGGGCGATAAAAATAATAATAAGTTGGATACAACTGTATCCATCTAAGTGAAAGGACTTTATATTATATTAATCTTGTAAATGCATTTCATTTAAAATAATGACAGTCTATTCTCTTATGGAGGAAGAATGCTATCATCAGCAGCAGCAACGAATGTAGGTATTTACAGAGAAGAAGAAATGGTAAGTATAAAATGGGTTGAAATCTTTTCATCGTCCAAAAAAACTCAAAAGCACACATCATCATTGTCCTCCTCTTCTCCTTCACAAGAGCTTCTTTTTCACATGCACAAGCTCTTATCCTAATGCTAGAAAAAAATGTGGTGGTTCTTTTTATATAAATAAGTAGAGTGGATGATGATGATGCTGATGGCGAAAAAATGTGCAGAATGTATGTACCTACGTTTTATTATTATTATTATATGAAGTGTATTTATATAACGCGATCTACTTCTTTGTCTATTTTCTCTCCAAAAGGAAATCTGTGTTGGCGCCGCCGAGGGAGCAGGCAGTGCGTTCGTGTTTGTTTTCCAGTTGATGAGATTAAGGTTGACGACAATGAAAAGGGATGACGAGCAGTGTTTTGCAATGAGATGTGGAAAGAAGAAAAAGAAACGCAAACGAAAAATGAAGCAACAGCACATGCATACACACACCAGGGTCCTATGTAAGTCTTGGCGTCATCCTTCTCATCTTCAAAGATGACGTGGACGAAGAAAAAAGAAGCACAAGGAGAATTATGAAATTCTACTTTGCTCTGCACAGTGAGCAACGTCTCTTGTTCTATTTTATTCTCGCCACAAGCAAACATATACAAATTTATTTATTTTTCCACACTATTGTGCTCAAAGCATCATGATCGCATTATAGAGATGAGCAGGCAGTAATCAAGAAAAATATTGGGATGTAGACATGTATTTATGTATTTGCAAAAAGAAAAAATACGTTCTCATTTTTGGTCAGCTCTGATAATATGCTGCATTTTAAAGCCATATAGTAATAATCACAATGTTAATTGGACCTAAAGAACAATAGGTCGTGCATTGTTTCCTTGAAGCTGTTACACATGAAATCCCCATTGGAATACATTTTTTTAATCTTGTACATAGGTCGAATTTTGTACAGACAATAACGGTTGTTAATAGGTAAGAATTCGATATTTTGCAACGTTACTGTTATTATAATCATGCAACATTTTGGGGTTACCCAAGATTCAGAATGACATCATCTACAAAAGTGTACAAGGGGTACGCCAGCACCGAAAGGAATGAATAGTCAGAGGAAACGGAAGGGCGATTGAGATCGCCGCATCTCTCCTCTTCTTCCCTTCTCTACCATTTCCAACTTTCACTTTTCCTACAACTTTCACTTTTCCTTTGTTCCGGTGTGCGTGGCATCATCATCATCGCATCGCATGTCCTTCTTGCTATCTGAAGTAATATAATGAACTAGAAAAAAACTTGTCTGACGACAACTACTGCGACCACCGGAACCAGTGTAGTATACACCATAGAAGGAAAGTGCGTTGCGTTCGTTACTTCCTCCTTTTATTCCCTTAACCACCTCCAAAGCCCATATATAAATATATAAGCATTTGTAGAATACGACACTTTGCCTTGTCTCTGACTTGGCTTCACCAGTTTAGGTTAAGAAAGGCCATCATCCTGATGTGTGTGTCTGTGTCGATTTGTCTACTGGCCTCGCTAAGTGACATGAACATCCTTTTTTCTCCTCTCTTCTCTTCACCCACAACGCTACGTTAAGCAAACACACCTTCATTTATTTCACGAAAAAATATACTTGTGTGGAAATAGGTAGCTCTACAATAATAGCTGCATGTATGTAGGCGCATACTACATAATATATTAAGATAAAAGCGGATAAGAGCTACATCATGAAAGTTGTCCTCGTTAAGGGCTAACAGCAGAGAAAAAAACACAAGTAGTAGAATAGCCATTTTGTGTATAACCTTTATTGATTGTGATTCTGGTAGTGCCGTCCAATTCGTAGAGTTGATTGCTCCCTGATTATTTCCACTTTCAGTTTGATTGCCTCTTCCCACTACTACTGCCACTTGGGCTAGTGCAGAAAACGTTATCTTTNACTACTGCCACTTGGACTAGTGCAGAAAACGTTATCTTTTCTTGTGACTTTGTGCCCATGTACGAAATCTATTATGGATAAACGTATCAACATCCCTGTGCCTACCTCTAGTGGTTTCCAGTTGTGGATTTTGCTTTCTTTCTTCTTCTATCACTCCATATAATAATCAAAAACAACTTTAACCAACTCAATCTTTATTTCTGCTTGTAGCATGCCCATATCAATATGAATGAGCATGACCAAGCTGAATTACAAAAAAGTCTTCGTGTGTGTTTCGCTACTCTTTTTATATATATTTTATCAAAGCATCATTTTTTCCTCTTTCTCTCTCTTTGAAACTGAGACTATAACATGTCGTAGTTTTTTTACTAGGCTAAAGCTAAATGAGTTGGGCGGACTAGTCTTGTGATATTCGCTATTCGCAACTGTGGCAAACAAGCAATAAAGGAGCTACTTATATATAAAGCATGTTTCTCCGCTGGCTTCTTCTTACCCACTTTTTTGATCTTCATCTCTAACAAACGATCCATCTGGGTGTACGTGTACACGCTACCTTTTGTAGTTTTAAGTACACACCAGAGCACAACTTTCTCTTTTCCGTTTTGTCACACAGTTAAGAAGAGAAGGATGAGGAGGGGAAAAAAGGTGATACGATTTGCTGCAATAATAATGAAACAGCACTACTACTACATTCTTAATACTACTAACAAGAGCATATTATTCTGACCATTTCTTCTATAAGCAGGGCATATAAATAAAGCAATAACCGTAGTTTCTTTTACTTTCCTTGATGTTCACGACCAAAATAAAGTTAACCGTCATTTTTATAGATGGCTGTGACACAAAAAGAGAATGCTGTTCTGTTAACAGCTTTGTGATTTGTAATGTTGAAAGGGGGAGAAGAAACAGTTTTCGCATTTTTACCACCAACCAGCTCTAATCAGCTTCTTCAAAATGTTCGCATTCAAAACCTGACGCGTAGTAGGGATGCCAAAATGTGTTTAAAACCATTTCATGGCAGCAAAATTAAACTTATCAATTTTTTGTAANGCATTCAAAACCTGACGCGTAATAGGGATGCCAAAATGTGTTTAAAACCATTTCATGGCAGCAAAATTAAACTTATCAATTTTTTGTAATAATTAATTGTCCTAATATATCGTACAATGTAAAACGTGAAGTTATTGTAAAAACTAGAATGATAATATGCTAAAAGAAAATCCTACCTACTCTATAGTCATTTTTGATGAAACAGTCCCCGTGTCGATTATTTCAGCATTTCTGAGAAAAGAATCCTTTAATTATTTTAGGTTCCTTGTTTGTACATGCTTTTCTCTGTTAAGCAGTTTTCCAAAAAGCGGTTAATTAAGGATGAAGGTGACTTTCATCTTTTTTTGGTTAATATCCAAAAATCCCATTCACTTCATACTACCACCACATTTGCCACTATCGTCATCACGAGTAACAAGGAACGTCAACAGCACACTTGCTAAATTAAACGGATACCTGTATGTACATGCATCATATATATAAATTTTTGCCATTACAAAAGAGAGACTGCCGCCTGAGGCCGTGTACTATATTACGAGCAAGGTGTCGGCTCACTTGTTTAATATGTAATAACAAGGTGTTCTTTTTGTTCCCCAGTCCAATTTGGGCATGTGGAAAATGACACGGGTGAAAATGAAATGACATTTGGTGATCAGAGCCAATTTCCTCACTCACTCAGTCAAGCTTTTCCAAACCTCTGCTTGATGCTGCCGGGGGGTAGCAAACAATCTGCGCTCAGCCAGTATATTATAGACTTCAGCATAATATTATAAGTTGGCGGTTTATTACTTGACAACAACAGCAGCAAAAGAAAAAGTAGAACTCGTTAGTGGGCTCGTTTGAGAATAGCACAAAATATTAATAGCATTTGACATCATCACCACCACCAGCAAGTAAAGCAAAGCAAGCCAGAGAGAAGGTGTGACAAGAAGGATTGAAGCAGTTGTGATCATGATGATGATGATGCAAATGGAGGCTGAAGGAGACAGGAAACGTAAAATAAAATGGTTGTGTAGTATTCATATATGATTATTATTATGATGATGATGGGTTTGAAGGCAAATGGCTTGCAAATCATCAGTCAGAACATAATCGAAACCTACACAGTTTCCACACTTGACTTGCACATCTCATCATCTAAAAAATAATAATAATTCTAACGTCACCACTATTACTACTGCAGTACCTATTACACCTGACGAGTGACTGACAAGTGGCAAGTGTGAAATTGAGTAAGGAATTTGTTAAAGGTGTAACAACACACCTGCCGCCTGCATACAACTTTTCATGTGAAAGAGAGAAAGATATCATTTAGCGATAACAAGTTCCTGCTAATTTCCCCCATGTACTTGCTTATTACTTTTTTGGGGGAATTTAATGCGATATTTTGTATATTTATAGCATGTAAAATGTCACTTACAATGTTGAGGAAGCTCGCGTGTGTGTGTGTCCTGGTGCTTAAAAGTACACTACTGACAACTGACACGAAAATATCAGCCTTTTTTGTATGACTGACTTGGAGGAAAAGTTGAGATGCCTGCGCACATATAAATAGTAATGTACAGTTATTTTTCTAGGAAGAACAAGAAGATTACATGTCTTTTCAGCTTTTCAGCTCATTTCTCTAGGGAAAAAGACTATTTTCCTTTTTGCATCAGAAAACCGTGTAGAAATGACATGAAATTTCCTGCAGATGATGTTACTCTTTTTTAACTTGTTCTCTTTTTGAAGAAAACACAGTTTAGTTTTTTACAGTCCCTTCTGTTTTTGTCACTTTGTCAATGAGAAGTACGGTAAAAAAAACGCGGTAGTATTTCAGCAGAGAAATAAATGGTACGACAGAACATGCACGGCACACATTGCAGCACAACGTAAGCTCACATGAGGCTTGGCCGTCGTTGTGTCGTCGTAAAGAAAGGTAAACAGTTTGACTTGACGTGTGTCTCACTTTTCACCAAAGAGCAGCAGCATGCCGTTATACTGCACAGAGGAGCGTATCACAAGAAAAATGGATGGGATGCAGCAAAAGGTGCAAGCTGCTTTGCACATTACTTTCTTGTGTGACGATGATAAAAGCTGAAAGTTGAAACAGTTTATTTTATTATTCTACTTTTCGCCTTCACTTGACTCTGCTGATGATAAAGTATTTCCGGTCAGAAAGGAGAATGAAGTGGAGTATTTTTTTACTTTCCAAAGAAATAAATGATTTCTTGTTTTTCTTCACCGGAACAGGAGAATAAGGGTAATATGTCAATTGAGTAATATTAAATTGGGATCACAGGGCAGCATGTAACATGGCACATTCACACAGAAAATAAAGTTGGACACAACAAGTCAAACAGTTTTTTTTTTATTTTGCTGGGGAAAGAGAGTGGGAGGAACAATGATGATCCGTCAACAAGATAAAATTTCGATTGAAAGCTGATATCACTCACACAACAGCAGCAACAGCAACACAATTGTTTTGAGTGAGAGTGAAAGATGAACACGTTGCTTTTCTTTTGTTTGACTTGGGAGAGACACGATGTAAAACAAGTAGCAACAGAGAGAGCCGGTCGGCTTGTGAACAAAATCAACAAAACGACACTTTCTTTTTTGAACCAGTTTTTTTCTCGGCTTTTCTTTCTGCTTTGTCAAAAAAATAGATTCGTTTGTCGTGTAGGTATCCTTTTCTTTTATTCTTGGTTGTCGATGAGTACCACAGCTGATAGTGAAAGATGAAACATGAGAAGAAGGGGAGAAAAAAATGTGGATATATAGGTCATAAAATTGTCTCTATCTTCCTGATTGAACGTATCTTGTTCTCTTTGTCTACCACTCAATCAATATTTTTTGGAGCAGCTTTTATATTCCATGCAGTTTTATTTCTAAAAATAAAAATCGTTTATTATCATAAAGTTGTAGAGAGAAAGCTCTAAAAGATTTACCACCACCACCACTTGCAACGTGTGTTCCAGTCCAATTCACAAAACCATTACCACCACGATGCTCTGCTTTTCTATCTCTCTGTGAGAATCTCGCCACTAAAAAACGTACCCTTGACTTTGTGAAATGAGTAGAAAATTTAGCAGACTGAGGATAATTATTCTCAGAATAAGCTGTTAAAAATATATACATTTATTTTAACAACGAAAACTTCACTTTTCTGTCACGATCCTCCACAATGGAAAAAAATTGCACGGGAAAAGTAAACTTTTTCTTTTTGACGTGATATTATTTTTATACAGAGCAGAAGCAGTTTTAAAAACTCTACTTTTAACTTCTGAGCGTGAGCAACACACGACGTGTGTACTGGGCTGATGACGATAGTAAACTGAACGTGGCCAGCCAACTTGTCTCACGACACAGTCAAGAGAAACTCTGTGCTTCTTCTTCTTTTAGCTAGAAACTTTGTGCTTCTTCTTCTTTTAGCTTCTCCCTAGCTGCCTGCTCTTCTGCACGTTCACTCACACAGACGGTTATATAGGAAACGAAAGCAGATGTAGACATAAAATAACGGCCAATTTCCTTCTTCTTCGTTTCGTTCCTACTTTGTTGCTGCTGAATAAGAAAAAGTAGCGATGCTGGTGTATGTTTTTGCTTGCTTGCATGCATGCTCTCTTCTCCTTCTCCTTTCTACACAAAAAAGGGTGAGAGAGAAAGAAAAAAAGAGGAAACGGAGCTTTCACATGGGCATATGATGCTTGAGTACTTGGTGTATATCCCTCTGAGAGCCAAGTTTATCCAACTTGCACTCCTTCTTTCCTTATTTTTTCCTCTTCTATCTCTCATCTTTTTCTTTACTCTTTTCTTTGCTCGTCCTTTCTTCTTTCTGGATGTGTTAACTTATTGTAAGTAGTAGGTATGTATTGTGTAGAAAATTTTATATCCCTCTGTGTGGGCTCTTATATCAACGGGTGAATGGGTGCTTGTTTTTTCATTGCTTTAGGTACTACTGTTGTACTGTTGTAGCTTAAGCTGCTACTAAACAAACTATAAGTTTGTATAAATGTAAACACGTAGAAAAAGGACTAATGCGAGAACATGCGAAACGAGACGAGTCGACCTTGCTCGTTTCCGTATAAATATTTGTATTCATTTTAATAGTGTTATTTCATATTAATTAATAAACATTTTTTAAAATTTTGTTATGAAATTTGTGCAATATATTACTTTTTAAAGAATAAGTTTATTGGCGTGTACTTTTACAATTCTAATTTAAAAAATCTCACATGTAGCACTTCAACGCCTAGTTTTGAACATTAACCCGATTGTACGGGTCTTCAGACGCTAGATACGGGTAAGTTTTTGCTATGAATCAAATTTCTGACCGACAAATCAATTTTCAATGATTACCGTTAACTTCTTAGATGAAAATTATGTGTAAATTGATTAGCATGTTTATTGTACACAGCAACTGTCAACTTTCATAATTGATAGAT
>JAANSP010003974.1:0-10682 GCA_036850745.1 Homidia socia
ACATCCATTCCCCATATCTTATTTTTCGTCCATGAAAGTTAAAATTGTTGAAAAGTAATAAAAGATTATTTATTAAAAATTATTTCGAATTTCTTTAAGAAATAATGTCATTTACTACTGGAGGAACTCTTCCAAAACAGAAAAGACTTTCTGAGGACCCAAGTATTCCCGAATCTTCAACTGCAAGTAAATCCGAGGAAAAGTTCAACTGGGAGTGGTACGAGCCACCTGAAGATGGAGCATTTGTGGGTTTTTGCAATGACACAAGTTTGTTTTAATTTTTTTAATCAAAATAAGGAGTTATAAAAATAATCAAGAAAGTACGTAAAAATTTGATGTTTAATATTACTTTTTGAAGGCTTGCATGGTATCCAGTACATGGGGCAGCAAGGACGGCATATGTGTGAAAGGTGGATTAAGAACAAACTTTCATTTAGAAAAATAAAAAGCTTTTGTTTAAAACGTTTTATACATATTTCAGAGTATTTTGGTTCTTGGCATGTCTAGCAGCAGGAATCTATGGAACGGTTTTCATTTGGCGAATGTGGGTTGAATACGTGGACATGCCAATAGTTACCATTTTCAACCCCACCGAAAAGGGATAATANTGTCACCATTTTCAACCCCACCGAAAAGGGAACATACATTTAGTACGCAACGCCTACAATTGAGATTTGTAGACCCACTCCCCCTTCCATGGGAATTTCATGTCACACAAAAGTTAAACCCCCTACCCCCCATGTCACATAAAACGGTTTTCGTACACTACTACTACTAGTAATGAAATGCCAGATCAAGTGCATCACTAATCACTACTATACAATGACTGCGACAGCTTTAAGGACAGCGAATAGCGTACCTTATAGAAATCTAAATCACATTTGTCTTTCAAACGGTTTCAAATTTCTGTTTTCTGCGGTCCATTACTGTTCATTATACTTCAGTCAAGTTCGGTTTTTAGCCGTATTAGTCAACGGCAGAAGCGTAACAACTGTATAGATAATGAAGATAATGTTTTCCCTGAAACCGTCTGTTTCCCTAAAAATGCAGTTCTCTGCTACAGTTTTTCAGACAATCAATTAAAATAGTATTTTTTTTTCAATTTTTTTTAATACAAAAATGTGACAAATCTTTCATAAGGTCGCTTTCGCTGCTGGGGAATATTTTTTGGGGGAATGCGTGTTATTGCTTCAAAAAAATGTGTATGCATACTGCTGCTCGTAGCATCACATTTTTTAAATATTCCCTAGTGTTCCCCTAAAAATGCAGCTCTCTGCTACAGTTTTTTAGACAATTAATTAAAATAGTAATTTTTTATTTGCATTTCAAATTTTTTTAATACAAAAATGTGACAAATCTTTCATAAGGTCGCTGTCGCTGCTGGGAAGTATTTTTGGGGGAAATGGGGGAATGTGTGTTATTGCTGCAAAAAATGTGTATTTATGTATACTGCTGCTCGTAGCATGACAATTTTTAAATATTCCCTACCCCCTTTGTCACAAATCGTCATGTTTTCGCAAGAAACCGTTCCATAAAAGGCGTTTCGTACTAAATGTATGCTTCTAAAGACACTGGCAGAAATACCCTTTCCAGGCAAAGCTTGTTTTCTATTTTCTAATATCTATCTTTTTGAGTTATCTATTATCTGTAAATATTTATCTTTGCTACTAAAATTGACAGTTATCTTATATCTGTATTTTTTTCTCGTAGCAGTTACAATTTGCAACGTCAATAATATCCGAAAGTCAAGGGCTGTTGAGTACACAAAGTAATGAAAAACGAATAGTTAATTGACTTGAGTATATTTTTTTACAAAAAATGGAACCAAATAAACTAGAAGGTTATCTTGATAAAAACAGAGAAAGTTAGAAATTAATTTTGTTTTTGCAGGGACGCATTCAAAAACGTATCCGGTGACCCGAGATTTAAAAGTTATTACAGAGACGCATACTTGCAAACTTTGGCTTCAATCAATGATGTGAGTCACATTTGTGAGTCAAAGAAAACGTTTGCGGAAAGGTTTACACCGGATATTCCTCAAGTTACGAGGTTTGACAAGATTGAGGGGGAAATTGAGAAAAATAAGGAGCTGGTCGAGTTCTACATGAATCCGACAAAAACTCTTCGAAAAGTAAAAAAAATATATACACTCAAACGTAATTGCTAGTTGATATTCATTGCTGAAATATTTGAAAGAAAATTATTAAGAAAATATTTGTAATTTTAAAAGGGGTCTCAACCATGTAACGAGATGATTCTCTTTTGCTTGTGGCTGGACGAGATAAGGAATTGTACTGATTTATTTCAAGAGATTGAAACGGATTTTGGAATTTGCTGTACATTCAACATGATTCCCATGTCTTTGCTGAAAAAATTCAAGTATTGTACACAATCAGCGTAACCAGCAATAAACCTAGATCTTTGAAAAGTCGCCCAGAGCTGCTTAATATTTTTATAGGTATCGAGGCGATGTAAAAGATGATCCCCAACGAGTTGAGGATTGGAAAACTACAGATCTGAACTATGACAACTTGATACTGGACAGCGAAGAAGACCAGGGGAGAAAATATCCATTGAGACAGCTATATCCTGGAAGATCAGCGGGATTGTCCTTTTTGCTCGATCCTGATTTAGATGAATACGATTGCACTAACACAGGTTACTTACGTTTAATCTGTGTCGCCAGAAATGTTCCTTGCATTTTTCCTTAAGCATTTTTTCTTTTAAATAAAAAGATTCTGAAGGTTTCATGGCTTCAGTAAATGTGCCTTTGGATGTACCGAGAATGCGCGATAATAACGGGATAGCAGTGCCAACGAAATCAGAGGTTTTTATTAGTCTCAGACCGGAAGTGACCATGTCTGATGAATCAGTTCATGATTATGAATTGGTACGCACGTAAAATGTTTTTGTTTTCAGAATAAAATTATTTTGTTCCTTTCTTCAGCAAAAAATTTCTCTTCATTTTTTTCAGGATAAAAGACGCTGCTATTTTGGTGGCGAATATGACCTACCTCACTATACCAAATACACCGCATCAAATTGTGTGGATGAATGTTTTGCACAGACAACTTATCTAGTTTGCAAATGCAAACAACACTACATGCCTCGTGGGAAAAATGAGACGTTGTGCAGCAGCCCAAAGCAACATGAGTGCACGGATCAAGTCCGAAGTAAGCAATAATCATAATTGATACAAGATTTGGTCATTTTTTAAATCCTAAAATCAATATCTATATATTTTTAAATGAAGAAAAGATAATTCAAACTGGACTGAGTAAAGAATGCAGCTACTGCTTACCAACTTGTACAGAAATAGAATACCATACAGAAACAACGTTTTTGAGAATGCAGCAAAAATCTGTGGAAAATTTGTGGAAGCAGTACCCAAGCTAGTACGTGGAAATACCGTTACAATTTAATCAACTTTAATATTATTATTACCTAACGTAACTTTTTTAATGCACTTTGTAGTCATTCGTTTCGGAACGTATCAATTGTCCACGTTTACTTCAGTGTGGATGCAACATATCCCCGACTGAGAAAAGAGCTAACTTCTACAATTGATTTGCTCGGTAAATAAATTGACACATTAAAACTTTTGAAAAAAATATTTTCTAGTTTTTTAAATTCAGCTAAACGACTTACTAATATACTTTCCCTCTTTTCTTTGCAGCAAATGCTGGCGGTCTTTTGGGATTTTGCATGGGCTTTTCCATTTTATCAGTTTTGGAAGTCGTTTACTATCTGACCTTCCGCATATTTTTCCAAGTGTACCGTACCCGAGCGGAGAGAAAGAAAAGTGGATTCTTTCACAACTACAGACAGAGCATTATTGTTGGAGTGATTCTGATAATTATTATCGTTATCACTTACTACCTGCGACATATCATTGTTCGTGCGTCTTGGGAAAATAAACCGAATAAATAAGGGCACGTTTTCTTTTTGATTTTCTATATAAAATCTACCGATGATCCAATAGCTCTGTATGTAGTTTTAAATCTAAAAAGTTTCCACACGTTTGGAATCAAAAACAAAAATATTGTTTTTTGTATGTGAATTGATGATTCTGATAATTATTATCGTTATCACTTATTACCTGCGACATATCATTGTTCGTGCGTCTTGGGAAAATAAACCGAATAAATAAAGACACGTTTTCTTTTTGGCACCTGCATTAAATCTACTAATGATCCAATAGCTCTGTATGTAGTTTTAAATCTAAAATGTTTCCACACATTTGGAATAAAAACAAAAATATTGTTTTTGTATGTGACTTGAAATGATTTCATCCGTGTATGTGATGTGATGATAAGTAAAGAAACAGTTTGTCTTCATCGTCCTTGTTTACACGAGTGCAAAAGTGTGCTACTCAATCACTTTGACATGTAATTAACACAACTTGTCATTGCTGCATGGTTATAATACTGATGAAGGGTTATAATGAGGTGTCAAAATATTTACACACACAGTTCAATTCCCCAATTCATGAGTTGCTCACTCATGTGTGAATTACATACATACTTGGTATTACTTTACCGAGCGTACCGCATACCTTCCCAAGTAAAAATTCCCTTGCCTCCCTTTGGAATGAATTTTGACAAAAAAAAGATAAACAGCATATGTGTAAATATCGACCCAAATCGGACAATAGAAAGCCACACCAAAAAAATGAAACAGATGCAGCAAACGACTTCCGTTTTATGCGTGCACGCTCATCAGTGTTATTATTGCTGCTTTCCATATACCTGGTGGAGGTATGTATATACGTGTACGAACAATCTTCCTATAAACCATGTAAATGACCTTTTAGGTGTATTTTTTCCATATAGATATGGAATAATATATTATACTGAGCTTTCTATGTTCAATATGTCCATTGTATGTATATATATTGCACTGCTCCGTTTCTGCTTTACTTTTTAGCATATGAGTGTGGCTTTTTTTGATTGCTCGTTTTGGCTATTGAGCCAATAATCTGTGTGTACGAAAAACGTTCCGTGCTATAGCTGCTATACCTGACGAAAGAATGTTGGCTGGTCATACTTGTAAAATTATTAAATCTATTATTTTGGAAATCGCATGCTTACCTGGAAGAATCGGAAAGCTTTCGTACGTGCATACCAAAAAATCGAAATCTATCATTATTTTTTGTTGATGATCGACATGATCGTACTCAATTTACATTTGCCATATACTGCTATTACTATAAATTCACATGTTTCGTTGGTTTTCTTCATAATTTTCACAACTACAGTATAGTACTGTTTCCATCAATTCCATCCACTTCCCACAGCAGCAAATAAAATTTTAAAAAATTCGATACCCTTAAATTGTGTGGTCACATTTATCATTATGGTGAATTTGGCAAGTTAATACACAAAAATGACGTTCACTTAGGTATAAAACCGTTCATTTTCACTTTTAACTCGGAAAGCTGTACTTTAGCTGATGATCATCATGTGTTTCAGCTCGGGTGTGGTGCAGTAGTTTACTCCACATTAGCACGCAGTAGGCTACGCTTAATAACTAATTCATGTAATCTAATACGCGTTGGCAAATGCTGTTATTCCCTAAAAAGCATGCATAGTGTTAGCGTGTTGCTCGCCACTGCTATATTGCTGTTGTTGTTGCCAGTGTCAAATGGAAACTTTTTTATGTACATTTGCTGGTGATCATGTGTTTCAGCTCGGGTGTGGCGCAGTAGTTTACTCCACATTAGCACGCAGTAGGCTACGCTTAATAACTAATTCATATAATCTAATACGCGTTGGCAAAAAGCTGTTATTCCCTAAAAAGCATGCATAGTGTTAGCGTGTTGCTCGCCACAGTCGCCACTGCTATTGCTGTTGTTGTTGCCATTGCCAGTGTCAAATGGAAACTTTTTTTATGTATTCAAAGCGCTCTGACACGGATACCATAACAAGTCATTTATTGGAGAACACAATACAACCCATCATGCTCAGAGCTCGGACTCAATTTCACTTCATTTTGTTCAAGCATGGGTCTGCATACCATAAAATTAGTATTGATTGCTGTTTTGGTCTGCTCGTTCAACACCAAGGCATTTTTTCGACTGCTAAACATAGATATTATAATACTGAAAATGTGCGCACATGAAAACTTGACAATGTGACTGGTGAGGAAAATATATTTACAAGTCAATAATAATAAAGTTTGCAAAATCACGTTGCACAAAAAATTCAAATCTGTTTGAAAAAATGTTTTACGTTGAAAAAAGCAGCAAGTTTGGATTATGTGATAAAAAATGGAACGTGAAATAAGTAGCTCGAGAATTCAACTGCATCCAAAAAGTCCCGTTCCAGCAGAGCAGCCTCAGGGAGGTTTCTCCTATTTGAAATCGTTATCAGGAATAATTCGTGTGTTAAACGTGCTACTTGGTGTACTTTCGTTAATCCTGGTGCTTCTCGGCTTCCCCAATGACTACTTTTACTCTGAGGAAGAAGATCGTGTGGTTCTCATTCCAGACAAAAAAATGGAACGTGAAATAAGTAGCTCGAGAATTCAACTGCATCCAAAAAGTCCCGTTCCAGAGCAGCCTCAGGGAGGTTTCTCCTATTTGAAATCGTTTTCGGGAATAATTCGTGTGTTAAACGTGCTACTTGGCGTACTTTCTTTAATCCTGGTGCTTCTCGGCTTCCCCGATGACTACTTTTACTCTGAGGAAGAAGATCGCATGGTTCTCATTCCAGACAGATATGAACGAAAAAGAAGACCCTGGCTGAGATTAACATGGGATGGGGGATACAACTCTTTTGAAAATTATTACGGTGCTGGCTACGTTAATGAGAGTGTTAACGTTATTCAACTAGTTTGTATTGTGATTTGTTTGAGGAGGTTTCTCCTATTTGAAATCGTTATCGGGAATAATTCGTGTGTTAAACGTGCTACTTGGTGTGCTTTCGTTAATCCTGGTGCTTCTCGGCTTCCCCGATGACTACTTTTACTCCGAGGAAGAAGATCGTGTGGTTCTCATTCCGGATAGATATGAACGAAAAAGAAGACCCTGGCTGAGATTAACATGGGATGGGGGATACAACTCTTTTGAAAATTATTACGGTGCTGGCTACGTTAATGAGAATGTTAACGTTATTCAACTAGTTTGTATTGTGATTTGTTTGGTGTTTTCGGTGCTTTTCCTATTTTTTCTAGTCATTTCTCCAGGATGTCATTTTGATTCAAAACGACGTGGATGCGTAAGTAACCGAAATACATAAGTAAATTTCTCATTTGCCGACTTTCATTTTTTTGCAAAATTTAAAATCTCACTTTCCCCCAGAATCGATTCCTCAACCTTTCCATGGCCATCATACAATTTGCTGGCTTTCTCTGTGGAATATTTGGTTTGCTCCTTTTTCGGAGTTACTGCTGTCATGTAGAGTTTTCCGGAGATGAACGGCACAAATCAGAGCTTGAAGGCTATTTTCGGGAAATTAAAAATCTCACTTCTCCCCAGAACCGATTCCTCAACCTTTCCATGGCCATCATACAATTTGCTGGCTTTCTCAGTGGAATATTTGGTTTGCTCCTTTTTCGGAGTTACTGCTGTCATGTGGAGTTTTCCGGAGATGAACGGCACAAATCAGAGCTTGAAGGCTACTTTCGGGAGCCCTGCTTGTGCTACATAACACCTGCCCGTAATCATGATCAGAGTCAACCAGTGGTTAACCATCAGTACAAAACTTTATTCTTTCATGATACTCCTGATGATATTACATTTCATAGTGCACTTCCACATCATTTCATTCCGCATGCCATTGCTCTGGTAAATAAAATATTGGAAACGGAAATAAAACAATGAATAAAAATAACATGTTGTTTTCATCAGTATTACATGTTTTTTGGTGTTGTAGTGTTTTACCGGAATCGACACGGTTCTTCATTTATTAGCGGCATTTCAAATATAAAAAGGAGAGAACAATAAGTAAAGTTGAATAATAGTTTGTGATTTTTAAAAAGGGAAAACTAATGTAAATCTTACTGTACTGCAAAGATGATATTATGAGATTGTAGAAATAAATAAAGCATGTATTCTTTTTAAATAAATAATAGCAATCACTGATTGCATTAGCATTATTTTAAGTGTACGTAACATCATTTTATTCAAAGAGGATAAAATAGGTGGTTTTCTTTTGCATGAATCTTTCACTTATTTATCATGTTTTGTTGCATAACTTTTGCAAGTATTAGAGAGCATACAAGTACGATGTGAGTAAAAAGGGCAACGTAAGCCACTTATTTATCATGTTTTGCTGCATAACTTTTGCATGCATGTAAGAAAGAGCATACAAGAATGACGTGAGTAAAAAGAGCAGTGTAAACATACATATTAGGAACATAGTTTTTTAAATTAATATTTATTGGAACATAGAGATAAATTCATCATAAGGGTATTAATAGGTAATTCTTAACAATTTTTTACAGGAAAGTTAAAACAAAAATTGAAGAAACAAAAATAATATTTTAACAAGAAACAATATATTTAGTTGAAATTCATAACAGATAAAATTTATAACAGAACAGAACAAAGTGAATTAGTGAATAAGTAAATAAGTGATTTGGTGAACTAGTGAACAAGTGATTTAGTGAATTAGTGATTTAGTGAATAAGTGATTTTAGTGTTCCCATATTTTAGTGCAGTGTAGTATATTAGCTTATTCAGCGTCTGCAGGCTCCACCCAATCATCATTATCATCCGACTCATCATCAGCATCAACGTCAGAATACTCAGACATTTTAGTTTTGGGAGCCTTTTTAGACTTGGACCGCTTTTTACCAGGATGAGTGTCATCATATCGTTTTTGTAAATTCTTTATAAGCAATTCATTCACAGTGAATTTATCAGCATCAAATTTACCTCTACTGCTACTCTGCCAATCTTGTATGCGTCGAACATGAACCTTCCACACAATGGGATATGGCAATGCATCAGTTTCCTTAACAGTGTCCACAAACTCCACAAAGTACTTGCAATCTTCCATCAGATTGAAAAACTCGCAAGCCTCCAACTCAGTCCAAATTCGCCTCTTGTTCAAACGGCTATTTTCGAAAAACAACCAGCATTTGATTGATTGAGCAGGAAAGCAAGAAAGTAAGTCCATAGGAATGCGTCGGATCTTGGAAACAGGAACATTTTTGTGATCACCATAATCAATCATGAGAACTTTGCATATTCGCCCTTCATCCGCATATTTGTCATCAAGAAACTTTTCATTTTTTGCTTCCTTCAATTTGCGCAGTTTTTCCCTTTGCTTTAGTATTTTCTCCATGATGACCTCAGACTGTTGTTCATCGTAGTATTGAAGAACATAGGCACGATGCCATTGACCACGAACGAAAGCAGCCACATACAAACCAGTTAACGCATCATTTTCAACCTTGTAATAATCATTGTTCACAACCCCCATCCTGTTGTAGAAACCACTGAAAGAAACAAAGCCAAAAAAATCAGCATTATAAAAAAGTGTACTCGATTTAGGAAATAAAAAAGGCATTTTTCGAACAAAAAAAAGCTTCAAAAATGGAAACAAATTAAATTGAAGCTTACTGCACAATATCCTGGTTATCTTCTAAGCTATCCCAAAACTTTTTCAGAACTAAGCAAAAATGACTCGGCAAGTAGTTACCGCTGTAACCCACGCATTCCTCCATAGCACCCTTCGTAATGCTACTACATGCCCAAGTCATTTGATAGTTGGCCTCCGCCAACTCCCTTTTCCTGTGGAACATCTTAGAACAACCTGGAATAATAATAGCAGTAATGGTTACATATTCGTCCGAATGAAAATAAAATAATGATGATGAGTGGGATGGAGTTTTGGTGTAAAATTATACTTACCTTTCTACCGTTGTCGCGTTGATTGTAGTTGGAGCCTTATCCTTTTTTGCAGAAAATTCTACAAGAAAAAATTCGAATAAAATATTTTGTTACAAAATTCCGCAAAAAATCGCATTAAATGCGTAGGTAAGTATGGGTAAATAGGTATTCACACACAGACAACTATTTTGATAAGTGCACTGAAGCTTAATTAGGGATTTTGAAAACTTAATGATGAAATTACGCAGTTAGGCTGAGTTTTCAGGTCAACTTCTCAAACTGACGAAATAAGTAAAAAATCAGCAATAAGATTGTCAACTAGTGAGAAAGTAGCCACTAAAATGTTTTTAATCAAATAATTTAACAGACTTATTTGAAATCTTTAAATTAGTCAGTGGTACTTACCTAAACGCAGTTTAACCGCACACAGAGATCCGTTAAATATTTGAGATTAAAAAATCAAAATCAAGACGATAACTTATGCCAAAAATGACAAGTATTGAATAGAGATATTTTTTCACTAAACTTTTTTCCCAACTAAATGACTTTGCAAAATCTACTATCCAAGTAAACTTTGCCAACCTGCTTCATCTGCATTGACGAAAAAGACTATTGAAGATGACGGAAGTTTTCATAGGCTTGCTTATTTTGTAATTTTGTACGTATTTTTGGTGAATACAATTTATAAGCAAATAGCTTTTTCTTTGTTCGTTTTGTTAACCCAACGACATGAGACGGAAAATGCATTGCGCTCTACTGCTCTATAATGTTCTTTGTTGTTCTAGGACATTTTTAAGCGCTAATTTCAATTATGAATACGAGTATTAATTATTGTTGGAAAATA
>JAANSP010003975.1:0-10681 GCA_036850745.1 Homidia socia
AGTAATCCATTTGATTTTTTTGGGTATGAGGATTGACGATGCAGAAGCATCTCGCAACATGATCCGTTGTCGTTTCAGTTGAAGCGTGTAACAGTGTACCTACTTGTTGCAGTACTTGCATCGAAAAATCATATGAATTCATATGAGTGGAAGGAGCAAGCATTCACTGCTAATATGTAAAAAAAATTCATTATCAATATCAAAAAAAATTAAACACATGTCTGATGCGAGTGCAATCGCAATTTTAACAGAAATATATTATACTGGATTTTTCAAATGTAGTAGTTAGTATCTTTACTTACACACTCGCATTGTAATACCTACATTAAAAACAATATATGAATGCCTAATCAAAGCATGCATATGCGCTTTATGACATGCTTTCATTGAAATTGAATTTCGATTCATTGCTCTTCTGCGTGCCTAGCCATCTATCTCTTTTAAAAATCGCATTTTCGTAACCGTGTGTCCTGTTCAGAATAATAAAGACGGTCGTTTGCTGCTGAAGCTGCTGCTGCTCTAGACGGGACGAGGCACTCGTATATTTTGACTGCTTCAACTTTCGTGAGAAGAAATCAAGAGTTTGGCCTAGTCAAGTCGTTCTCAATTCATTTCACAATGTTGACGATAATCTACTTGTGCATATCCAAATATATGATGGCCGTATAATGGTCAAACAATTAACGTCATGTTTGTGGTATTATCCTTTTTTCGTTTAAGTGCGAGACTGTTGTAACGCATTATGCATAACATCTATCACGACTTGATTTAAGCAAAAAAAATAGAATGACCACTGACCAGAGTCAGTGAGTGACCACCAGGAAATTTTTCCTACTGCACCAGTAACATATTTTAGGTATTAAAGTTATAATAAAAATGATGAAACGCTCTCTCCTGAAAGTAGAAACATTACAAGCAACAAAACGAAAATGACGGACACACCTGGACAAAAATAATATGTAAAAAAACGTTCAACAATAATTATTATTATCTTGTGGGTTAACTAGACTACAGATGGGCCGGGTCTGGTGATGATGACGATGGTCAGTAGCAGTTAGCAAGCAGTACGCTGCTGGAGATTTTCGAGTGGACAGCAGAGGGTATGGTGTGATGTGTAAGCTAAACTGGAGAAGCGATTAGACTACTGCTGGAAAAAATATATATGAGTCACATATTATTGTTATCTTGTGGGTTAACTAGACTGCAGATGGGCCGGGTCTGGTGATGACGATGGTCAGTAGCAGTTAGCAAGCAGTACTCTGCTGGAGATTTTCGAGTGGACAGAGGGTATGGTGTGATGTGTAAGCTAAACTGGAGAAGCGATTAGACTACTGCTGGAAAAAAAAATATATGAGTCACATTATATCATTGGCACAGTCAGAGAGCCACAACATAACAGTTTGAGGAGAGAGCTTTGAAGCTAATGATGATAGATTGCTGGTTTACCACTGCTTTTTAACTCTGATTCATGTGATGATGTAGTGCTACATAACGTATTTGATTGCTAGGAGGAGTGGGAGTAGGTATTAAATATATTTTATTTGAAAAGTTGTATAACATTAATGTAGAGTACAACAAGTACAACAATACATTAATTTCTAATGCGACTTGTGCATGATCATGGTGGTTATGATCGTGTTCATCCTGACACATCACTTTGCTTGCATGACTATGACATGAGGAGAATGATGACAGATAAAATGGCAGAAGAAACACAATAGATTCAGCAGAATATAGGCATATATACTACTTTGGCTGGAATGAGAGTGAAGAATCAGAGCATTTATAGCATATGATTATACTCGTTTGTTGGAGATCAAGTGAACAGAAAACGATTTGACTACTAAAAAGCGGATCTAACAAAACGACGCAAATAATGATGAGAAAATGAATGTAGGTAGAGCGATAGATAATGAAGAGAGCTAAAGTGCAACAAGTCAAGTTGGAATGAATTGAGGTAGCAACAAGCAACGCCGGAGTCAGTGATTAGACAGCACTAACCTGGCACCACCAGCAAGCGGTAAAAAATTACTTGGGTCTGATGATGTTGATAAGCCCCTTATCAATTTTTTTCTCCACTGATTGATTACCCGATGCATCTTAAATCTTAATGTGGTTCAGCCTGTGACATAATTATGACAGATAAATATGCAAAGATTTTTTGAACTTGAAAAAAAATAATTGTAATCTTACCTTTTTTATTGTTAGTGTTAGTGTTGTTATCTACTTTAAGATATTTTGATTTTCCACCCGAGGTGGCAGGAGCTGGATTGGTGCTGCTACTGGTAGAAGTGGGGGAGGGTAATGTTGTCGTTGTTCCCGTCGGGGAATTCTGTGACGATGCCATGTTTGCTGATTGTAAGGTGGTGCTACCACCTTCAACACTTGAAGTCGGGGTGGAACTGTTGGCGCTGTCGCTTAATTTTTCTGCTACGGATAATTCCTTACTGACAATGTCCTTCAACATGAATGACAATACTAAAAAATGACCTTCTCTCAACCGATGAAAAAAATACGACGATGACCTTTCTGATCGATTAAATTGCGTTTCTTCCAATATTCTTTTTTTCCTTTTCTATCAAAGGATCTGGATGATCTGCACTTGAACAATGCTCATGTATAATTTTATAAGGTGAGATCCACTGTCAAAACTTGCACTCAAAAAATACAATTGACATTCAACTTGAATCGATTGTTGTTGCTTTTATTACTGAAATTCAATAAGTTTTAATTTTAATATCAATATTTTCCAGTTTGACGTCACTTGTGTGTAGTAGCTCACTCCAGTTACTGAACGAGTGCAAATTTTTTTGCACAAAAATTACAGTCGTTAAAGAGGAACCTTCTGGATTACAGATGTGTTGGTTTATTTGCTTGTTTGACTGACGCTTGAATATTTTGTGCTGTGTGTGGTGGCCAAGCCACTGATTTGGCAGAACTGACGACGAGTATGGCTGGGTTTCCTTGTGTGGTTGCTGCTACTTTGCTTGGCGGACTGGAAACTGGAATGGCTGGAGAAGCACTCACTATTTGTTTTGCGCTGATGTTGATGATGATGATGACAATGACGCTGATAATTGAAAGTGTAAACTGCTGCTGATAATAATCGCGTTTGACGTTTCTTCTCTCTGCTGCCTCTTTGCGTATAATGATTTGCAGCGGTGTGCACTGTACAAACAATGTCGTTTTTAGAGGAGGAGACAATTAAAAAAATATAGCTTGACAACAAATAAAGTAATAAAAACTTTGTTGATGATGATGGTGGTGGTTTTGGTATGTGTTCGGTGTGGTGTGATTTGGTTGGTTGTGAGTTTGTGGTTACTCTTTGTACTTTTTGACCCTTTTGCCTTTTTCCAGATTACAATAATTAGATTATTTATTAGCGCGTACAACTAACTAACTGGGTTGATCTGGAAGTACGATAACAGAAGCTGTTGATTTGGAATTTTTTTCTTTTAAAAATTACTTCAGTACGTAAACTCATGTATAATTAGAAAATAAGCAAGGAAGTGGAAGAGTACTGGCAGCTCGTCGGCATGCATCCCACTTTTCCGTTAAAGACAAAAAGTGTGATTGTAGTAATTGCTGCTGGTACAGGTCAATGTATAATTAAAACAAAAAGCAAGGAAATGGAAGAGTACTGGCAGCTCGTCGGCGTGCATCCCACTTTTCCGTTAAAGACAAAAAGTGTGATTGTAGTAATTGCTGCTGGTGCAGGTCAATTATGATGACGCTGCGCTGTTTGTATTTTTCATTCGAGTAGGCATAATGACACGAGACTGTGAATTGCTGTGCTTGTAGAATAACTTTGCTTTGACCTTTTGAAAAAATGATTTTATTTCCTCCAGAGAGATGGAGAGAAAGACTGCAAGGTAATGTTTTATGACACTGCAGAGAGATGGAAGACGGACGAGGCTCAATTCTCGCAAGCCGATAAAAACATTATTATTAAACTTTTCTTTCCTCGTAAAAGACGCAGGGAGAAAGATGCTTTGCCTTTTTTATCTCCGCCTTTTCTCTACAAAGAAAGAGAGTAAAAAATCTGATCATTTCAGTCACTGTGAAGTGCAAAAGGGGAGGGGAAGGCAATGAAAATGGCACATACAATAAAACAACAGCATCATAGTTTTATCATTTCGTGCCTGTGCCTATATGGATGAACCATTGACCGCAGCTCATAAAATTCATGAAAAAATGTAAAAATGAATGAACTGCTCATTTAGATGAATATTTTATAATGGGCATGTGTGAAGAAATTATAATTCCCAATAACGGAGAAGGCATCATCATCACCACTTTGCACAGACTTATTTTATCTCTATTTATTGCCATAAAATGTAGCAATAAAGGACCATAAAACAGGCAGATATTCAGAGAAAAAAATGAACATTGTTTTTTCAGTGCAGGGATTGAACAACAAGAGTTTCATATGAAAAATATGGTATTGGATAATGACAGCAAGTTGAGCCAACAGAAGGAAAACAAACTTGTGTAATGCAGTGGAACATACTAAAGTACGTTATTATGATGCGCGACTTGCGCGAGTGACATTCAAAAAGGACGCACATCTTCGCAGTTAATGTTATGCATGTTTTGTATTTTTAATACCACCACTACTACTGCAAGTTGCAAACTGCTCGAACATACTAAAGTACGTTATTATGATGCGCGAGTGACATTCAAAAAGGACGCACATCTTCGCAGTTAATGTTATGCATGTTTTGTATTTTTAATACCACCACTACAACTGCAAGTTGCAAACTGCTCGCTAATAAATCGCAATTTTGTTCGGTTTGGTTTATGCAAGGAGAACCACAAACCGGAGAGCATATGTGACGAATGGGCCACTTATTAAACTTTTGCATTGTTGTCACTGTCAAAAAGACTAATTTGCACAGTAATTGACGTAGTAGCTAAATCATTTTTTCTATTAAAAACCGGAGAGCATATGTGGCGAATGGGCCACTTATTAAACTTTTGCATTGTTGTCACTGTCAAAAAGACTAATTTGCACAGTAATTGACGTAGTAGCTAAATCATTTTTTCTATTAAATAACATGCATTTTAATTTTTTTATCTAAAAAAGTAATGCAGAAAAATGCTACTTGTTTGAAATATATTTTTGAGGAGGAGGAGAAATGAATTGAGGTCTGCGTAATAATGATGATGATGAAAGCTGATTGAGAGGTGAAAAAATGATGAATGAAAAATTTGAATTGGGAACGCGATCGATCGCGATCATATACTATTATTAGGTAGCTATGGATTTTTGGGGTAGAAACAGCATATTAAAACGACAATGCAATGACAAGAAAGGTCAACGATTTTCCATAATAAAATGAAGCTCTCCGGCTGTCTAAACCAAAAATTCACATGTGTCAGATGGATGGATGGATGGACAGACAGAATCAGATCGTCAGCCTTTTCTCCATCACACACACTACCTGAATGAACGAACGTACCCATAAAAATAGCTATATATTTTAAGCGTTTTGATGATACTGAGCTGACGCTGCGAGCTGATAACAATATTCAATGAGTTTTCATGCTGCTGCTGGTGGTAATTCATCAACATTATGTAAGTGTATAGTGTATCTATGAAACTTTGTATTAAATCAAAATACATGCACTAGCTATTTATTTTATGTACTTTTTTGATTAAACAGAAATAACAACTGATTTACAGCGACGGATAAATAAATGATTATATTTAAAAATCAATGCAATCAGTCAAATATTCTGTACTTTTTTGAACAGAACTTTAATATCATCATTGCGATATCAAAGTAGAATGAAAACTCTGCACGATTTTCTGCTGTAATATCATCATTATAGAGAGATAAGACTAAGCTTTGGCTAAAAACATATTCATTTTCTCGCTCAAGTGCAACTCGGTTCGTTCAATCTTTGTCAAAAAAGAAAGAAAGAAAGAAAGACGAGGAGCTGACTTTTGAAAAAAAAAATTTTTATTCATGCAATCGTGATGATGATGCTGCTGATGCTCTCAACCTCTCAGGAATTTCCAGATTTTTGTTAATCAAGTCAAAATGCCATTTTATTTCGAATGCAAAATAATAATAAAAAAGCCAACTTCAGTTTTACAACCTTGCTGCTTTATATATGATAATCTCAAATCCTATTACTATACCAGCTGCAGGGATGATAGTGACGATGATACTGAACCAACAAGGATGATTTTTTGTGACTAATCAAGCGATAAGCCGTGTAGCAATAAATGATGATAAAACTTGGCTGCCACATTACATGCTATAATCTTGCTCTCCGGCAGTAATTTTTTTAGCCAAAAAAACCAAGAAAAAAGAGAGAAGACATCGACTCATATTGAACTGGTGCTAGAGCAGTACTAGTGCAAGTGGTAATGAACATGTTGACGAATCCATTTTTTTCTCAGAGATATTTTTAGCATCACTGACAACTTGTGAACTCTGCTGCTGCTGCTACGAATGTTAAAATGTTAAGATGATCTGCCTGCCCCACCTCCCATTTTCTCTGCAAGTATTATTATTATCACCTCTCTTCTCCCCATTTAAACCCTCTCTAAGCATTCCAATAAATATCCAATTTTAGTTGGTGGAAGGATGAAAGTCAAACTGAGTAAGAATCTCCTCTCAATCAACAAGTCATGTGTCAATATTCTTCGGTGCTCTCAAAAGATAAAAAAGGAGGAGAAGTCAGCAAAGGAAAAGAGGAGAAAAAATGTGGGCAAGACAATTTTTTCTTCTCTCTCTCTCCCCACTAATCTTTCCTTTAAGCGAATGATTACGTCTGCAAATTTAAATGCCTGCACCCTTCGCGTTGCACACACGAGCTTCTCTTGTTCACTTGAATAATCAACAAATTTTTTTTGACGAGTACGAAAAAACAGGCCATGTCATCAGCACCAATTCAAAGTACAAAATTGACAGGATGAGACAGTTTTGTGTTTTTGCCGATAATAGAAATAAGCCCACACACCACCACCAACAACACCACTTGTTCTTATGTGTAAATTGTAAATTCTTGGTAAAGTGTATTTTTCTCTGTAAAATGAAATAATATACTAATGAAATAATAACAAGTATAAAAAAGACTCACCAAACTTTGTAATCCGTAAAACCAATCAAAATGTTGTTGATATGTTGAATTTCCTCCCTCGTCTTAAAACTTGCTTGTTTTGCACAAAATAATGGATTTTCTTCTTCTTCTCGTCAGGAGACCAAAGCAAAGCACTGGAACGCTCTGCTGTAAAAAATTTCGACTCACTTCTCTCTATTTAAATGAATGAAACAGCCGCACCAAAATCACAAACAACAAGCTNCGTCAGGAGACCAAAGCAAAGCACTGGAACGCTCTGCTGTAAAAAATTTCGACTCACTTCTCTCTATTTAAATGAATGAAACAGCCGCACCAAAATCACAAACAACAAGCTATTCTGAGCTAAAATGTTGCTGCTGCTACTGCTGCTGTCGAGGTAGACAAAGACAAATTAGGGCAAATTTCAATTGACAGAAAGCAAGGAACAACAATACCGACAAATATTACTTGTATATTTTCTCCGAATTTTCTCGATTGTCACATTGACACCTTTAAAAAAATCAAGACAATACTAGGTAATGTCACTCAAAATATCGAACTGTACAGCTCTACTAGAAATTTCTTACTAAAGACTGTCACAGAGCTCTAATTCTGTATTCTTATTTTTTATCAAGTATTTTTTCAAGAGTGGTTTTAGGTATAATTCTTGTATATATAGGTTTGCGATGCAATTGCAATAATATTGGATAGGATTGAGACAGCGACTGGTCTGTGTTCACTCTCGCTCTCAAGCCTTCATCCGACTGAGGAGAGTTTTGCTGTAGCTGCTAACTTGCTCTTCTTTGCACAGCACAGAAAACACACACATAAACTCACTCCATTCTTCTTTCGCAGCAGCAGGCAGGCAAATATTATCCACTACTTGTACTGCTGTTGCTGCTCAACTATTAAACCAGCTCTATTATACGAGCTAGATGGATAGTTAGATAGACCAAAGGTATATAGCAGATAGAAACATTGCATTATTTTGGAACAACAAGTCAACTCAGCCAAAAATCTCTCGTGTAGGTATAATACACACTTGTACTACTGCTGCTTCTGCTGCAGCTATAATCATTATAGAAGACACATAGACTCAAAATTCAACGACAATTTCAGCCAGCTTTTTTACTTCACACAACTTGTACTTGTACTGCTGCTGCTGCCGTTGTTGTTGTTGCTGTTGTAAAAGTTGTGGTTGTATTATAGTTTCTTGCTGTTGCTCTATAGCTCTATAATAACACCACTACTAAAACAACTTGTTTCACATGATGATCATCATCATGATATCCATATATAAATAGTAATATAATCCTAAAACCAATATCCATACAAGCATTGCATATAATGTGCCTACTAGAAGAGATCTCTTCTAGGTGTGTGCACATATCAGTTGAGCCCATAAGCCATACGAATGGTCTTCTACCACCACCACCACCACCAGTCTCGAAGCTAAATATCAGATTCATGCAGAATTTTTCTCTCTCTCTCTCTTTCTTTCCTCTCATCTTGTTCTTTTTCTTCTTCTTCTTTTCATTCTTTCCGTGGTGCTGTGAGACTGTTGCTTTTACTGTGCATTGCACGTACTAAAAACCTGCTCTGCATCCCATCACAACACCACCACCACCACCGACATCATCAAAGCCAACAAGTATTTTTTCTATCTATCTTTCTTCTCCTTTTCCTCCTTCTTTCTTTTTTCTTATTCTTCTTGTTCGTGTGTTCAAATGGAAAAAGGAGGATATCACTTACAACAACAACAAAAAGGAAGCCACCACCACAACTGCATTGCCAGCAAAATATATCAACCAGCAACAACATTGCATTTTGTAGTAGTAATGGAGACCAAGACCATGATGTACCTTATTCCATAACATCCTTCTTATATTCTTCTTTTTACAAGCACCACACAGACGGACACTAGGATGACGACCAAAAAAGACGGATATTGATGTGATGCGATATTGATACGAAAAGTAGTACCAACTCCAAAACTACTTTTATATGCTGCATGGAAAAAATCATGATGTGACGGTGGTGGTGGTGTGGTGGAATAATGGAACTTGAAAGTTCCTTCAAGTTAGTTTTTAACTGACATTTGCGCTGCATTGCAACAACAACAACAACAAGGAGCCATAGTAGCAGCTCACCGGTGGCAATAAGTAAAATATATATAGGCAATAGTAGTAGACACATTTAAAGTATACACCTTGTTTGCTTGCTTGGAACGTTCATACAGAAGCTTGATCGGTTTCAGTTTCATGTACATTGGCAGGTACGCAACAAGCCCAAGAAAAAAATGTTGCTTCTGGTGGCCTGGCCTGCTTATTGGCATTGCATAGCAATTTTTTGCATTTTTACTTGCTCCTATTAGTCTACTTGTTATATATTATAAATTGCGCTTTGTTTTGTCATGGTCTCTTTTATACTTAATGCTTGCATCAGGAATCAGGATCACACAGGTAGAGAGGGAGAGACACAGAGCCACGCCAGTAAAAAAGAAATGCCCGTCTCAGGAGGTAAACTGCAAGGCATCTAGCAAAAAAAAAACAAAGCAATATCTCCACCTAGCTGACTGATATTGATATGATTAGGCTTCTTCTCTTTTCCTCCTGCTCTCAGCTTGTAACAATAATCATAATAAAAGAAATCAGGCAGGGAATACAGAGTGAGTGAGTGAATGCCGAGATAACTAATCCTATCATGCATGGTCACAGCAAAATACAGTCATCCATCCTTGCTGCTGCCGTAGCAGTTGTTGTTGTTGTTGTCGTCAGTTTTAAATGGATTCCTTATGTTTCTTCGGTACAATTACAATTATTTTTCTCTTTTTTTTATTCCTGCCTGCCTGCCTGCCTTCAGGACAGGCCAGGCAGCGAAAAATGCGTAATGCAATGCCAGCAACATCAACAAACAAATTACTGAGCAGAACCAAGAAGCTTTTCGTATTTTTGCTGGGCTTGGCTGAAAATGCTGAGATTTTTACTGCTGCTGTTCTAGTTCTGGTGTTGTTTCTCGTTACTCCTCAATTGCTCCGGCTTCTTCTTCTCTCATTCTCACCATGCATGCTAGAGAGCTACTCTAATGATTATATTAACTATAGCATTATTTCACTCAAGCAAGTACAAATTGTAGCTTTTTTTCTAGAGAGAATACAGAATGCCAATGCTGAAAATTAGAGGGTGACGCGACACTGAATTTGGGAAGTAGTATATGATGCATCCCGAAATCCCAACTGAAAAAACGTTGAACAAGCTTGTCTGAATAATCAGAGCAGTGTATGCAAATTACTCGAAAAAAGGAAAAAGACACATAAGAGCAAAGGAAAAAAAAGCTTTTTTAAGGTTTCTTGTGTCGTAGTAGTAGTAGTAAAAAATATGTTCAACAAGAGCATTTGGAGGCTAGTTGTTATAAGACACGGTAAAAACAGCAAGCAAATAAATATGTTTATCGTAAAATAAAACTGTGGTGGAGTGACTTGAGTGTAAAATAGGTAATGGATGAGTTACTTTTGTAGATCAATTATAGTTATTCTTGAATCGGATGCTGACGAGGATGACGACAATGCGAGTCATGCTGGCAAAATGTTCATCCAAATTGTAAAAAA
>JAANSP010003976.1:0-10679 GCA_036850745.1 Homidia socia
ATGCTCACATGCAAGCATTTGAAACGTTAGGACATCGACATTTCACAAAATGACACATCTCCACCCAGCTCACGATCCCACAGCCACCCCCACGCTAATTCGTACTGACATTTAAGAAATTAATCTTAATTTCAAAAGGGGAAAAAACTTAACGAAAACGTCTACCTGGAACTACGTGAACATACAACAACACCTGTCAACGCATCAACAAAAAACCTGGTGGTCAATGTCTTTGGTGAAGAGCTTCATGCACTCATTTCATGACTTGCTCCCATTTTCTATTACCTACTATCAATCATAGTTCACATTGGTTTGAAAATTCAATTTAAAATCTTTGCAGAATTGTTTCATCATCGGCATCGGGTAAAAACGCCCAGTACAATCGCATTTTTTCCCACAAGCGCATCCCGAAACTGATGGGATGAGACTTGAAAAAAAATCCTGTAAAATGAGATTACAGCATTTGATGATGATAAATGATAAAAGGATGAAACATGCGGATTTGAAGGCACTAATGATTACGCTTGTTGTCTTGTAGGGTTTTATTTTTGTCTAGTCATTCAGAGAAGATTCAATTGATTTTTTCGCGATCGTTACTATCATCAGCATTGTTGTAATCTGCAACTAATTGTTTCATCATCGGCATCGGGTAAAAACGCCCAGTACAATTACATTTTTCCCACAAGCACATCCCGAAACTGATGTGATGAGACTTGAAAAAAAAATTCTGTAAAATAAGATTACAGCATTTGATGATGATAAATGATAAAACGATGAAACATGCGGATTTAAAGGCACTAATCACTGCATTTATTGTCTTGTAGGACTTTCTTTTTGTCTAGTCATTCAGAGAAGATTGAATTGATTTTTTCGCGATCGTTACTATCATCAGCATTGTTGTAATCTGCACCTGGAATTCAATTTGACGAAAGTACGTTTTAAGGCATGCATGGTCATGGCATGACTGTGACTTTTTGATTTTAGAAATTTAAAAATGCATGCACAAAATCACACATGTTAATCTAAAAGCATGTAAGTTAGTGGCGGAGTTTCTTCTAAAATAAGATTTATTTGTGTATTGATTTCTTTGTCTTCTGCCGCGAAATCCAGAGACTCTCTGAACCTGTTACTCTGTAAAGGCATTTTGAAAAAATCCTAAAAAATCTTTAACTTCAAAGAAATCCTAATTCAAACCTGTCAACGGGTTATTCAAATGGAAGGAATTATGCCAGGTTTTTTATGGCTTATTCAGGTGAATGAGCTTTTTCAAATGAATTAAACGATAATTTCATTTCCATTGTCCAGAACAAGCAATAAAAAAGTCTAATTACCATCATTATCAACATCTCATCATCAGCTTGACAGTGAGCAAGCTAATTGTCCCATCGTTTGTTTCGTGTAAGCAGGCAATAAACAGAAATTAGCAAGGATTAAAAATGAAGTGATGAATAAATCGCCACCGACACGCATGCAAAGTGTTTGTGCAGAGAGAGAAGAGGGAACATCTTGCTTAACTGTTCTAATTGTCTTCAAACTCTGCTTGGGTTTGATTGTTACAAAGTTCAAGTGACAGCCAAGTAAAAAATGTTACGGTGAATTAGTAAATGCATGCAAAGTTAGATTCTTATTTTCCTGATAGATAATGTCAGACAATCCTTTTTTTAACACAATAATAATTTAGCAAAACTTACAGCATCGATTGGGCCCAAATAAATTTTTACCAAACCGCAACATACACTTTTATGTAACTTGCTTTTCCTGTCCCGTCCCCACCCAATTAGCATAAGCATTTCGATTTTTACCGAACCGCAACATACACTTTTATGTAACTTGCTTTTCCTGTCCCGTCCCCACCCAATTAGCATAAGCATTTCGTCTAGACATTTCTGGTTTTAATTTTTCCATCATGCAATTTAAAACATTTACTTTTGTTCCTTTTATTTTCTACAGAACAATAAGTAGGTAACAGTCATCATAAACACTGAACGTGTTTCTTTGTTGCTCAAATGAACAAAAGTTTCGTGTGGTTATAATTCTATCAACAAAATCAAATGAAATCTAAATAGGCATGTCATGTCGCGCGTTCAATTTTATGTTTCTGGTCTCATCTCAACTTCAAAACTTTTCATTTTTAATATTTCTTTTCACGTACCTACTGAGTTTGATCAGTATTTAATAAAGACAAATATATTTATATACCTAAAGAGGTGCACTTTATATACATGCCGAAATACCTGATCAGATTGATTTTTTTACCGGTAGCGAGCGACAGTGCTGAATATGTATGCTTCTCAACAATGGAATATGTATATATTTAGAATAGCGGCATAAAATAAAAAATTCTTGTCGAGTTGGACGCAGCTTTACATTTATTTGATGGTCAATCGAATTTAGATTACGAGCAAAATCTGGTTTTGGACTTAACGCTGAATACTACTTACCTAATCCATTGTTTAGCGAAACTGGACGCAAAGTAATCATTCATATTTTTATTGTGTAGATAATGATAATAATGTAAATATTATGTACTGTAAAATGAACATATACATAGGTACATATACCCATATTTATATTTTAGAAACTAGAATATTTGAACTGTACTTCTCTATAATTTACCCATTTGATTTTGATCAAACAAACAGATAAACAGCCAAGACATGGTTTGGTTTTAAAAACGGTTCCCAAATCCTTTCATTCAATCGCTTTATCTCTTACCCTTATCACGTCACTATCTAGATAAAATCCAAAAGGTATTTAAATGCATGTTAGAACATGACATAATGTTCTTGATAAGCTTTTCTCCATTTAACAATGTCAAGTTCATTACCTATGTAAAGCTTTAAGATGCACTGGAAAATGCAAGTAAGAGGATAAGCATGGCATTTTTGAAATGATGACACGTAAAGAAATTGCCTCCCATTACTAGCCCTCTCCCTCTCTGCACGCATGTAATTATCATAATATTTACGCACAAAATTATGTAAATTTCCTCTTCAAAGAGATAAAAATCTGATCGTATACACATCATCTTAAATTGATTATCATCATCACATGCCAAGCTGGTTTTTTTGAGAAACTCACGACAAGATGAAGGTGCACGATCAATCATCTTTGTACACATTCTTGTATCATCTTTTCATAAAATTGAAATTATAATTTTTGTGGAAAAAATACGAAAGCGTTATTTTTTCTTCAAAAAATGAATCCAGTATGGGAAATGAGGAATAAACATAGCATTTTTGAAATGATGACACGTAAAGAAATTGCCTCCCATTATGAACCCTCTCTCTCTGCACGCATGTAATTATCATAATATTTACGCACAAAATTATGTAAATTTCCTCTTCAAAGAGATAAAAATCTCATCGTATACACATCATCTTAAATTGATTATCATCATCACATGCCAAGCTGGTTTTCTTGGAGAGACTCACGACGAGAAGGTGCACGATCAATCATCTTTGTACACATTTTCCTGTATGATCTTTTCATAAAATTGAAATTATAATTTTTCTAGAATGAATCCAGTATGGAAAATGAGGAGCATTCCTTTTCACACTTTGAATTTATGGTTCCTTCTATTTCATCAAAGCCAATCTTATTTTTTTTAAATGTTTTTGTTTCATTGCACTTTGAAAACATCCCAAACAAACATTATGCGAGCACGAAGCAGGGATAAAAATGGACACAGAAACAACGGAAGAGTTGAAAGTTTAAGCTGCTATTATTATTTTACCTATATGCAACGGTACACACCCGGTGATAGTGAAACCACTTGCTTGTTTATTACCTGTTTCAAAGAGATCATTATGCATTCTACAAGTATTTCTTCCGATTATTCTAAAAACAAGTTCTTTTTTTCTTCTTCCCCTCTTCTCTCTCTCTTTCTCCTCATGCTTATTATTATTGCTTATCCAACATTCCCTTCAACCTCTGCTATATTACGTCTTCTTGGTCATTTTTCTTTTTTTCTTCTACACACCAACCAACTACTGCCCTTTTCGTGAGTCGCATATCACGTCAAGTAGCAGTACTCGCACATAAAAACTGAGAATTATCCAATGCTACAATGAGACTAAGCACATAAAAGCGATATATACTTAATAATATGACAGGGTGATTCGTCCACTGCTCATAAACATCTCAATCGTTTAAAAATACATACTCGGAAAAGAATTTGTCCGCAAGCAATAACAATAACATTGGATTATTGTCTTTTTAAATGTGTATTTTTTTCTCTGCACGTCGTGTACGAATCTAGTGCACATGATGACCAGTGGTTGTTGCTCTTTTTATAGATGAAAATAAGGTTTAAATTTGAACTGAACGACTATTTTTCAATTCTTGTTGTTGTTGATGATGATGAGGATGGTGATACGAGCGTACGCAGTTGATTGTAAATGAGAAGAAATAAAATGTGCTCACCAGGGGTTCTCTACACTTCTCTCACTGTTTTTTTCTCTTCTTCTTTTTATTTAAAGATAATAATGCGCATTGAATCGAACTGCAATTTTCAACAACTGCTGTCCATTACAGATTTTTTTCTTCTCTCTGATGCGCAGTAGCAGTGCAGTGATGTGGTCGTTTTGGAATGATATAGGTAATGCAGCAAGTCCATTAGTAAAAGATTAATGACTTTAGTAATGAGACATTGCCCAGAGGAGAATTTTCCCTGGAACTGCTCACGATCCTGATGCAACATGACATGTAGGGATTGAAACTGTCAGTTTTCAGAAGTATTCTTCCTGGGTATATTATATCATATTTTGAGCAAAGGTCAGAGAAATGCTCAACATTGATATATTTGTAGTAATGGAGGCTAAATAGTCAGCGTGAAGGTGATGACATCAATAAGTCAGTGTTATCCTCAAGTTTTCTAGCTGGTTTTAAAAATTCATTTGTAGTAAATTATATTTTTGTAGGTTCGCTTGTGTGTGAACGTGTGTGCAAGTCAGAGAGCCCGAGAGAAATATTTTTTTTATATTAAAATCCACGTGTTTACTTGTTATTACTTCATCTTGATAACGGTACTCGACGGGGTTGGCCACATTTAAGTAGTAGTAGTAGAGGGGAAGATAAAAGTTAAAAGGGTGAATCAGTGGGATTATATCAGCGTTTATTCAACACTACAAATTTTCAATTTGTTGGTCAATCAACNGTAGTAGAGGGGAAGATAAAAGTTAAAAGGGTGAATCAGTGGGATTATATCAGCGTTTATTCAACACTACAAATTTTCAATTTGTTGGTCAATCAACTTTAAATGGCTTTTAACGCAACCTTGCCTCTCATAGAAATTCCTCAATGAATTGATAACAAAGAAAGACACATAACCCCACTTGCTCATGCCTCTTGGTAATAACTCGTTTGTCGCATGCCTTAGCTTACCAATAGCCTATAGCAGAGGAAAGAAGCAGACAAATTGTTATATATAGATAGGTACTTTCATTCAACTTTGCAGTATCAATATTAAAAGTTTTTATGCCTCTAAAAGAAAATCCAATTATCACTCAATCTAATTTTCAATGTGGCCCTAAAAATCGGCGAGATGAAATGAGTTGCAATAATAACTTTACTTTATCCCGGGTAGCTACCTATATTTATACGTGCATCAGTTGGCAAGAATGCGATTACTACGATAATTCAGCAAAAATCTTTTCCAATCTATTTTGATGCAGAGAAAAAAGCACTACGAGAATTTACATAATGTGCACTTGTCTCCTGTCATTATCCTTTTGCCGGTCCGACTGAAGAAGAAAAGACTTGACTCAAGTAGCCATGCATTTTTTCAAGCGTTTTATCTACAGCCAAATTCTTTCTATAGTCTAATCTTTACTGCTTTCTTTTTTCTCTTTCAGAGCCAACTCATCCTTTTCCTACTGTTGACTATCAATTGTGCGTTTTGTTTGGAAGACTGCATAAAAAATCACTTTACTATTTTGTTTTGAAACTATTCAAAAATATTTAGCATTTATCACGCAAAAGAAGCATAAAATGATAATAAGTTATTGTGGTGCTTTATTTTTGTTTAAAAAAATGTTGTTGAACTCTGGTGAGGCAGGTCAGATGATGTACTCATCGCCTATTAAATATTGCCAGTAAATAATAATAATATTATCATGTCATCTGTCTGAATGATCCAGTGCAAAATAGATGAGTGTGCTTTTTGTTTTGGCAAATGGTTTAAATACATACATACATAGGCAGTAAAAAGCAAAACACCTAAACTGTTTCATTGTCGTGATCTCATAAGTTGCAGGGTTCTTAATTTAATTCAAAAGGAATATTTTTAAAGATACTGTTATTAGTATTACTATTACAACTACCTTATAATAAGGTATTGTTACAGAGTGATTGTTGAGGAGGCTGTATAATAATCATCATCATTTTAATTCTTGATCAGGTGTGTGTGCATAAGCCCTGTAATAGCTAAAATGAGAAACGGTTCTTTCAAGAAAATCCCGACAAAATGCTCAGGTAAAAGCACGTTTAGGCATGTGTAGGTAAATACATTTACCTATCAACGTAAATAATAATATTTTGAAGAATAAGTCATTTATACGCAAAAACAAACAAGTTGCAGAGTTATAATATATGAATATACATGAAAAATTACTACCTGTACATTACTTTTAATGTCTAGACTTCAAAAAGAGTAACGTTGTTTATAGTGCCGCTATGTATTGAATTATGGATAAAGCGTACATCGTTTTCCAAACATGCATGTTCTAAGAATATGCAATCTTTCATATCGCATATGATTCATTGAGCTGGTGTAATTTATGGGTACACCGAGTAAACAAAATATTGCGTTCATTTAAAATTCATTAGTGTAATCACTACCCTCTCGCAACTTATTAGACATCAGTTGGCAGAAAGGAGCAAAATAAACATTTTTTACTAACGAAGCATACGGCACAACAAGAATGGAGTAAATTTGATAAAACTCTGCTAATTTTTAATAAAATATTCTTGTGCACCTCACCTTTCCCCTCTGACAGTGTTAAACTTATAGCTGACGGATAAAATAAAGTTTGCTTTTAGGTATACTTGTCTTTTTGATGTTTGCATAGGTAATCATAATCAACATAAATTCTAGCTTGCATTCCCAATCTTATCATAAAACTGGCTTTGATTCTTTGATAGAATTTAAGTTCACTTTTTAAAAAGGATAAAATAAAACAAGTTACAAGAGTGTTTCATGGCTCCCAATAATATTATAATGCTTCATACGAAAGAAAAAAATATTCGTCCAATACATTTTGATTTGTAGTTTTAAAGGGAGAGAAAAACAAGACAATTCTCTTTTTTGCTTTCGCATATGCCTATAATCCTAAAACGACAATCCTATCTCCTATAATGCTATATTTTCCTCCAGCTTCCAAAACTCGATAACAATGTTGTAAGTCAGGCGAAAATGTGTTTTTAGCAAGAAAGGTGTAGCTGACCCAGCCCGAGGACATTGCTTTTCTCTCCAACCTTTATATATATACATACGTTTTTAACGATGATCTCAATACATCTTTTTTCCCGTGTATATGCTATATATTTTACCAAAACAAGTCATTCTTTTACACGAGAAAATGATCTACATCTATTAATTGGAATTGAGCAAGACAATAAAACTGCCTTTTTGTGCATAAAAATTCAGTAATAATGGATGATTCTTCTGCAGTGGGAACAATAAAAACAATGCATAAAATTATAATGTGTACACAGTGCACACATTATGCGACTGCTTACGTGTCCCATAATTTTCTTCGCCCTGTTTTTCTCTCCCATTATATTATTATACAGTCAACAGCGTAGTTTAACAAAATGAATAGAATTATTATTACGCCAAGCTACATGGACAAGATAATGTATGGTGCATTGGAATTAAAAGATGTTTTAAAACGTCAAGCGAAAAAAAAGAGTCAAACTGAAACTCAAGAGTATGAGTTCTCATTCAGTTCAATCAACAAGGTCGACTAGAGGGTGGAGTCTGATTTTAGCTAGATTCTGACATTAAAAAGGTGTTCAAAAGAGCGGCTAGCAAATGTTGTAAAGTGAATGCGTGTACTGCTACCATTTTCTATGATTCTTCTACAATGCTGCTACAACTCACTAGTAAAGTATCTAAATAGTTTTTTTATATATGCTCCATATAAAAAGGTCAAAGACATTTTCAGTACGCTCATAAATAAATGTCTGTATTATTACCGCTTGTCGAATCATTTATTTATTGGTTTGCTTGCATTATATTATGCAGGTATAATAAAAAGGTCAAAGACATTTTCAGTACGCTCATAAATAAATGTCTGTATTATTACCGCTTGTCGAATCATTTATTTATTGGTTTGCTTGCACTATATTATGCAGGTATTCTTTAGTGCAACAATAAGCTACTGCAAGTGTGATGAAGTTACAAATAAAAAAATTGAGTCACAGAGTTCCTCTTCCCTCCTACTTGTCTTAAATCATCAATTAAAAGAGAAGATGCGTACTTTTTTTCCGTTACAACTGCACTCCACATCCATATGCATGACCACATCAATGGGCTACTATTAGCACTATCATTTATCATCACCGTTGTTTCACAAAGAGTAGGACGGACCGAAAACCCAGATCACCAGCAGTACCACCACCACCACTGTTTTCTTTCAAAAAATGGGCGTAGTAGGAATCGAAATAATTTATCATTATTATTGCTACTATACTAGAACTAGAATTATACTGATGTATTTTACAGCTTCCACATATTTTGTTGCGGAAAGAAAAAAACAACAACAATTTTCTTGATGTTCATCATTGCCATTCTTGTAAGATGAGATGACCATCTCTAGAGCTAGCTTAAAGAAAGAGATGAACTGAATTCCTTCCTGTCAGCATGGCATCATTTGATTTTCTTCTTCCCATTTACTTTTGCATCCAACGACTCTCTGAGAGATTTTTTTTATTATTATCGAGAGTGACCATCTTAACGTAGAAAACGTTATCAAAAATTGTAAGCATGAGCAGCAGAAGCAGACATACATAATAAATAGCAGGTATCTTCTCAACTCTCAAGCATCATGACTTTGAACTGAATCACGAATAGTGGTGATTCTTTAGCTGTCTTTCTGTTAAAAAGCAACCTACAGCTGAAAACAAACCTCTTTTTATTTTTGCTTTCCACTTGCTCATCTGTTTAGTTGTATTTTATATTTGACTCATTCTTTTCATGAACTGTAAAAACATAAAAAATAAATACCTTCAATCATGTGTGTATTTTTGAGTTCATTGCTTGCCGATAAATACGGGTAAGGTGAGTCTCGTTTTGTCTTCATGATGATATTAATAAACTTTTCATGCGAGAAGCGTTCTAGTCTCTCCGAGGGAGACACGCCTCCTCCCTGATAAGCGCACAGCTTGCTTGCTTATTGCTATGTATGTATGCGTTTGCAGAAAAAAACGCATATTTGCATTCTCAACCAAGTGCCAACAATATACCTAAATTGTGTATATTATATAATATGTAGACAAATCGACTATATTTATTTTCCCATTATCATTGCCTACAAATATAAACACTGTCAGTTTAGAAGAAGAAGAAAAAAGGTTTGGTTTTAATTTCATGGCTCATCTTGATCACTGTTTGTAAATGAAGAAAAAATAGAAAAACGGCCAGTGTTCTTTCTAATGGATGGACAGACAGGTTACAAGTACAAGTTACAAATAATAGAGTGAATTGTGTATTTATGTAGATATTGAAAAATAGAGAAACGGCCAGTGTTCTTTCTAATGGATGGACAGACAGGTTACAAGTACAAGTTACAAATAATAGAGTGAATTGTGTATTTATGTAGATATTGTTTCTTTCACTCTCAATTCTAATGTCGTGTCGGCTTATTGCTAGCATGCATGGTGATGATTGCGGTGGTGGTCCAACAAGAAAAAAGACGGTGGTAATTTTAATCGCAATAAAAAAAATTCTTCAATTTTGCAACATCAAGTCTGCCCTTTTCCACATCATGTTTAATGAATATAAGAGATCAATTCAAATAAACTGAGAATAAAAAAAGAAACATGAAATGCTTTAAGTAAACATTTGCATGACCATTATCCATTTACCTACAACACTGTACCTACACATGCCCAAAATGTACTTGTGTAAAATTTCAAATTAAATGTACTAGAGAATAATGACTTGTTTAGCCCGAGGTACTAATTCCCATGTAATTACTTAATATATAACAAGATGTTCTTCTCGGTATTGCAAGTTTTATTTAAACAATATCATTTCCAGCTGTGGGGAAACGTGATGGTCACAGTCAAAAAGTGACCACTTGCCCAGCAGGGTTTTGTTTTTTACTCTCATTTTGACACTTTTTATGTTCCATTTTCATGATAGGGCTACGTGAGCAAAAAAAAATGTCACAGTCGACAGCTTATGATTTTTTTCCCGTGAAAAATGGCATTTTCCCATCTGAAATGGTAGCTAAAAGAGTTGAATTTCACCCGCAATGAAATTCTGACAGAAATATAGTGTCAAAACATGCATGCAAACAAAAATTCAATTGTAAATACTTTGGCAAAAAAGGTGAAATTCATTGAAAATAAAATGAGGGGTTCCAAACGAACAGTAACAGTGAAAGAGCTTGCACCTTTTATAAAGCCTCACTTTATTTTCACAGAAGCAGAATTTTTTACCTCAGAAAACA
>JAANSP010003977.1:0-10679 GCA_036850745.1 Homidia socia
TCCTTGCATTCTGACTTCCTACATCTATCAAGTGCAAGTGCTCAAAGTGTAGCTTTTGGATCAAGAGATATTGAAAGTGTATATTCCTTTATAATTATTTACATCTCTGGAATGGATTTTGTTTTAATTTTTCTAACTGCAATGTTAGCGTCTGCTGCTGGAAGAGATTACATTGAATGCCCTGGCCTGCCAACAAGAACTGTAACAACTTTCTACACTGCATATTTTTATTTTGGATTTTTTGTACTAAAAAACCTTGATCAATACTTTTTGTTTCTCTATCCAGGGCATAATATTAGAGTGTGTCAACACAAAACTGGGTGCTATAAAATTTAACTGTTCCAATCCCATGCCCAGAGACACGGTTGCACATTACAGTTGCCAGCCATACTACAAGGACGCAAACCCCAATATATTCGAGGCCAAATCTATTCGATGCGATCGGCAGGGAAGATGGTCCAGGTACAATTACTTCAGAGAGTTCAAATGTGAATATGGTACTGTTTTTTGTGGGATTTAATTTACATTTTGATTCATTACAAGCTTTTTAGTGCATGTTTTACAGAATTTTACTCTTTAGTGACCACGCTTATATAATCATTTTGTCATCATTTAGAATGTGGAAAAGCTTTGCCATCCAGAAAGACAGCAGTGGTAAAGGGCCAACTGAAATCTGTGACCACTTGGTCATGGCATGTGCTAATTTACTTGAAATTAAACTGGGCTAAAGTTTCCGAAGCGATCAACTATCGGAGAACTCTCCTTGCAACTGAAGGCTCTGGTAAACGGAGATTTGACGACCTTGAAGATGACATGATGATGGAGTATTCAAAAGAGGACAGTAATAAAAATTATGCATTGGATCCAGTAAAGCTTGCGGAAATATTTGACAATGATGATCTCTCCAGAGAGGAAATTTTCGATCCTCGTTACCGTTATATTTACATTTGTGGAGGAACCCTTATCTCTGAGACAATGATACTCACTGCTGCACATTGTACAGTCGATTTAAAGGGGCAGCTAAGGGCTACAAAGGAATTTGTTGTTGTATTAGGAGGAACTAGTAACAGCTTTTATGACAATGTCGAAGAACCAAAAAGCCAAATTATTCCAGTAAGCAATAAGGCAATAAGTGTAGTGAATTTTTGCTGGTCATCTTCAAAAAAAATATTATGGTTTACTTAACAGCTTTTATGACAATGTCGAAGAACCAAAAAGCCAAATTATTCCAGTAAGCAATAAGTGTAGTGAATTTTTGCTGATCATTTTCCAAAAGAAATATTATGGTTTACTTATTTCATGTTGTACTCTTGTGTCTTCAGATAAGCAGGATTCACATTTCCAATGACTTTGATTATGATGAGTATCGGTCGGATATTGCAGTACTCGAACTGCTTTATCCTGCAGTTTTAAATAGTCACGTATTACCAGCTTGTTTGCCGGAAAATAGAGATGACTCGCAGTTATTTATAGCAAACAAAAAGCATGGCGAGGTGAGGTTAAAATTAAGAACATTATTTTCTGAAAAAATGTGCTTCTGCTTAAAACTTTGTTCTCGTTTTGATGAGTTGCATTTGTAAATGTGGTTTGCAGGCAGTCGGCTCAATGATCAATATATACAAGGAAGGCGTATCAAACGAGCTGAAATCAAAGAAGCTTCAAGTGTTACCAAATATTGATTGTGTCAAAAATATTCAGCGCATTCCAAGCGACAAGGAATTTTGTGCTGGAAGTTTAGGTAAGTTGAGCTAAACATTTTACTGGATTTATTGTTCCAACAAACTTATAAAATCAATCTCTTTGTAACAGGGAGCAATATCTGCAGTGGGGATAGTGGCGGCGGCTTAATCGCCAATCCGAATTTCGGTCTTCGGAGACGGTACACAGTACAAGGTATTATAAGTTATGCAAGAGCCAGAAAAGCTTGTGAAAACTACGCTGTTTTTACGAGAGTTTACAAGTTTCTACCCTGGATTCAAAGTATCGTTTTCTCCAACGGAACTATTCCTGTGTTCATTCCAATGCCTGTATAGACTCATAATAATAATAAGGAACTGCGTCACACTTTCAGTTAAAATGTCTGTATAATATTTTATTTCCTACCATTTTGGTACAGATTATTACATAAAATGGTACATAATATTTTAACATTTTTTAAATTAAATTATGATGAGTTGAGACTTGGAATTGTTTACTTGTTAATAGCAATATTTAAGTATTTTATAAAGACACACAACAACAATAAAATATCTTTTGCCATGTTCTTATTATTCTTGTATTCATTGTTCGTGAATTATTATTATTATTTATGACTTGTTACAGTATCAGTATACATCAATTTAATCGCTTCAGAGGAGCGCTAGCGCTAGTCCAATGCGTTGTTGCAACGCGCTCGCGCAATCCATGCATCATCATCATCATCATACACACACACACGCTTTAAATACCAAAAAGAGTCTTATCGCTTCACTACGCGCTTGAAGTCGTGCGTTTGTGCCAAGAGCATACAGCAAGAGAATCCACCGTGTCAAGTTATCTGAACCTTCAGTACAAAACATTAATTAGTTAATTGGGAGAAGAAAAGAGAGAGATCTAATGATTAAACTGAAAAATATTTAAGTGCATCAATTAAAACGTTACTCAACGAACACCATGTCATAAAATATTACAAAGTTTAAATTTAAAATCGATTATATGATTATTAAATACAAGTGTTTATCAGTATTATTTATGTATTGATAATTAATAAAAGTATATGCATCTTTTGAGGACGCTAAAGCAATCAATCAATCTACAGACATGCTTATAGAATACCTTAAATTTAAATAGGTAATTAATAAACCTAGCTAAACGTTGGAACGTTAAAAAACTAGAATTGAGATACTGTACAGGAACAAAATACCTGCTCTCTTAAAAACTTAAGAAAAAAGCTTATGTCTGTAAATACTTTGATTGATAAGTATGCTTAACGATATTTTGGTAGTTGATCTATAAGTTTGAAAGTACACTCCATTTTTATTCATTCGCAACTGATTAAGTTGTTTAAATCGAAAACACATGACGCTTCCGAACATTCGCAAATTTTTTAGTTGAGTATTGTTAAAAGTTTGCTACTCAAAGGTAAACTTTTTCCCCTTTTGTAAAGTGTATAAATGTACTACTCCCTAACTACCTATAACTCGCATTTTTCGGAATCTGTCTCATTTTGGGGCATTATGATTTAAGAGTCAGAGTGCAAAACAGACATACTTTTTTCGTAAATTTGCTTCATTTTGTGATTATATATAGCTTGTTACCGCCATTTCACTCTTCAAAATATTCTAAATAAAACTATACGAAGCTGAAATGGGCAGTTACAATTTTTTGAAGACTATTTGTACGCCATCTCAACTACTTTTGAACATTTTACTAGTAAAATAACCCACGGAAGCAGATACACTTATCTAATGAATGGAGAATCGGAAGGACAACAATCGGAAGAAATAATTCTTGCGGGACAACCTTATCTACGTTATACGAAACTCTATAACCTAAATTTAAACCAAAGTTGAACTGGATAGATTGTATTCTACCTCATTTCCGTCTGAAACCCACTGAGATTAAATCTGTTTCTTGCCAGCATCCCAGCTTGGTATGTGATATCCGTCATCAGCAAAGCCGTCACATACAGGTGATAACCTTGCCATAGGTAATTCATAAAGAAGGTGAAAAACAGCGATCCAATTATCTTTCGTGGTCGTTCCGGAATGAACCAGCCATAAAAGAACATCCAGACATGAAGTGCAGTGAAAATTAGCAGCATTGTGAGCTGATATATAAACCAGTATCGAAGCTTTGTATAGTGATGCTGCAATCACAAAAAAATATTCCCAAATAATATTAATAATTTTAAATGGAATAGGGAAATGGAAATAGAATAGCTTTGATGCTGAAATTGGGCGAATTGGATATTGGATGGATAGCTTTGATGTGTACTCAAAAGAAAAAAAAACTTACTTGCTTGGCTCCTCGGAAGAGAACGATGGAAAATGCCAGTGACAGCAGGAAGAGACCCATGATAAGAAAAAGCAGTCCGCGTTGTTGCCAGTCTGGAAATTTTGAAATTGAAATACACAACTTCAATATTTATGCATATATAAAAGTAGATTAGAGTTTTTGGAAAATTTTGTCTATTGCTAAAATTTCAACTAAATATTTACGTGGAGATTGTAAGAAAATTATCATGTCTTCGTTATTTGAGTAGAATTCCAACAGCTCATCCTTATCGCTAATTCGTAACAGCACATAAAGGTAGACAAACGTGCCAAAGCCGAGTATATTTATTTAGCTGATTAAATAAAATCAAATTAAAAGATTAAATTACATAGTTATGTTTTCACTGCTCCACTTGTAAATACGCAAAAAAGTGGCCAAATACAGGTCAACGTTTCAAGTTACTTACGATGTCCAGACCGGCAAAAAACCTGACCAGAGTCTCAGGTTGAAGGCCACATGTAAATCTTGGCAAATCGGGTGGTCTTTGGCTCCACGGCAAGCCCGTCGAGGTGTCAGGAGGCATATAACTGCCGTGCCTCTCCCCGCTACGGAACTTGTACATGACGAAATTAATACCTCTAAACACTTTCAAAATTGTATGAGACAACCAGTGAAAAGATGAGTTTCCTTTGGCTTATATAAAACCAAAGTCGTCTAATTACCAGCTATTCAGCTACTTTCTCAGAGTCAGTACCCAGCAGAACTTCACCGAGATAAAATCTTGACAGATTCCTTGCTTAAACGGATGATGAGCGGAGTTTTCTCGGAAGTTTGCGTGGAGTGGCTGAATGGTACTCTTGAAATGGCGTGTGTCAACACAAACATTACATTTACAATAACAACAAGGATACTAGTTTAATGATAGCCGTTGAAAAAATATATATTAAATTTAATATCCTTTTCGCAAGACGGGAAACTTGATAGCATGCAAACTCATAATTTGTGGAGCATAAAAAATGACCATGTTTGGATTCTCACTTATTTCTTTACTTCCTCCTTGCGGACACTGTTAAATTACCACACACTTCACTCACAAACAACGGCTATATTAAAACTGAGCTGGTAGGCACATGACGAGCAATAATAAGAGAAATATAATAGCCGTTATTCATGGAAATCGATCCATATTTCTATTCATTCCTATACACCGATAACTACTGTTCAGTCAGGAAAAAGGTGGCTAGTTATTGACGCAATAAAATTTTCAATCATCATCGCATATACTCCACCTTTTCCTCACTTTCTTCCACCACCAAATAACCGTCAACACCACCACACACAGTAGTATGCAATAAATGGTAACGGCACACAATACAAAAAGTTTCAGTTGATGGGACCGATAAACAAGCATAAAATGTGCTGCTTTGCAAGTATGTATGCTTGCATATCTAACGGCATATAATATTTTGTCGTCTGCTGCTGTTTCACTAGTCTTTATTGCATGATTTATACATTAAGTTCATCATCATCAATTCGTAAAAGCAAACAATATAAAACAGGATGTGCTTTTGTGACAATATTCCATCCAACCGTCGCGATATAGTCAGGCATGGTCTCTTATTTCTGCCTCAGTATTTACTTGGTGACTTTTTATCAGATGAATTTTCTCTGGAACGAAACGACAAAGTTTCAAAGCAACTAAACCTTGGCAAAAAAATCTCCTGTATACTTAATTTTTTATCAGATGAATTTTCTCTGGAACGAAACGACAAAGTTTCAAAGCAACTAAACCTTGGCAAAAAAATCTCCTGTATACTTAATATTATTATTTCCCAAATGTCCAACATGCCATCTAATGTTAACTTTACCACCTTTGCTGCTTGGTTGATTGGTTATGTGTAAAAGATTAGAATTTTCCTTGGCGGAAAAATAGAGTTCTTGTCAAAGGAGTAGTGCATTAGTGCAAGCAGCAATAATATACACGTTAAAATCCAACATAAAGGGCCAAAAATTATTATTATTATGATATTACGAAAATGATTTTCATCACAACGATAACATTTTCAGAACATGTGCTGGACATTAAAATAAAATGTTTCTCGTTTATTTGTTCCCCTTCATATCAACGCTCCATTGCTCCACTTGACTATAACTTCATACTACACTTATCTCTTCCTTGTTCAGCTATTTATTTTGTATGTTCCACGTAAAATATTATTGAATTGACTAGGAGGATTATATTTTTTTCTATATGAAGAGCGAGGCTCGTTAGCAGTGTAGTTTTGCCCGTGTATGGTCACTTTTACTATTAGATCCACTCTTACACTTTACACCATGCAAATAATAATAATAATATCAATAAATGTATCAAACAACAGAACGGCCGATACTTTCTCTGAAAATGTAGCTCGTACAAAAATATTCGTAATCAAGAACTCGGATCTTGGTTCTTTAGTTTCCAGAAAGAATGCAAATGATTCCAAGGCTTTTATTTTCTCGGTATTAAATGGAAGCCAGGTAAAAGAGAAGCACTTTTTTATGTGACCATCATCATCATCACAAAAACACTACAACAGCTCATACAAATGAAATCCAAATGTTATTTGTGGTTGAGGACCCAACCCAGCAGAAGAAGAAGCAGCACTAGCAGCAGTCAGTCGATAACCATATTATAATAGCCAAACCACTTAATACTTCACTTACTTAATTGGAATCTGGAGATTTCCGCTGGAATCCCAAAGCGTGCTGACACACACTGATGTGATCCGTCTTGTAGCAATTCTGATCGACACTCACAATAACTGGTTTTTTATGTAGTCCACTTGCTTCTCAACAGCAAACAAGGGGATCTGACTCTGAGAGAACGCGACTCAAAGCTAAAGTTGTAAAGGGGTTTCACCACGTCACGACGATGAACAAAAGGCGAAACGGTTCTTGTGTATGAAAAACTCTGGATACGTGCTAGTTATTATTATAGTTGCTTGTGCACTTCCAATTTTACTACTGCTCCTATTTCCCTTTATATCTTTCACCAAAAAGCCAGTAAAGAAGAAGAGAAAGAAAAGTAAAAGCAAAAACTTGCAATGCAGCCCGCTGCTACCAAAGATAATAGATTTTTTTCCTGCCACACGGCACACAGGTCCACCTTACTATTTATGATGATGCTTGTACGCGTTTTCCCTCTTCTATCTATATACTCTCTCTGACAAAATTGAGTAGCCTTCAGCTTTTAATTCCCCAAGTCTGCTTCCTAGTGTTCTCGTCCAAGTGACTGAGTAAAGTACGACACGTACAATGCATGCATGTCGCTCGCTCAGTGCGAGAAAATAAAAGGAAGAAGACCCACCCGAATTTGCCGTTTTGGTTGAAGAACGTATTTTTACGAATGACCGACTAGGAGAAGCGGATGGGACAAAATTGGGCATTAAATTTAGCATTCTCTGCGTCGCGAAAGCTGGCATATAACGTGGGTGCGCAATTCATCCAGTGCCTTTGCATATCGTGTGGTACACCTAAAGCTAGCATGTAGCGTCACATATCCTATTAAACATTTAGCCTATATAAGCAGTTATTGTTGTTATTTGTGGAAGTTAATTTCGGCCGGCCCATACCCCGATATCCTTTTACGCTACACGTTTACGGGTGGAGTGCACAAATGTATAATTGATTTTAATGGACGGATAGATGAATATCAACGGGATTGAGATACTGGTTGAAGGTTACACTGCTACAGTTTATCCCTATAATATGTCCAGCGATCTGTGGAGTCCAATTTTATACTGCCAACAATTTAAACATCACAACATGCCTATTTTTTCTTATATAATCCTACGTTGCAATAATAATATACTTGCTATAGCTTAACAATAACAGTTCTGGTCAACGAGGTTTGCCATTTTTCTCAAAGTGGAAGAAGAAGCCGACATGGAAAAACAATTTTTCAAAAAATGACAAATGAATGAGAAGCTGAGCACACACCCAAATCTATAGGTCACCTTTACGAAATGCTTGTCTAAACAGTAAAAAGTTGAAAAGTTCAAAGTTTAAGTTCATTAAATGCTTATTCTTTTTTCATTTAAAACTATACACCTTTGCTTCTACCAATTTTACCTGTTTTTATTATTGTCCGTTCTTTACAATGACTCAATTGACTCATGCCTTTCATAATTCATAGTTTTTGTCCTTTGTATTGACTGATGAAACTATATCCTTGTTTTTTTTTGGGTTATTAGGAGTGTGTAAGGAAGGAAAAACAAAATAATGACCAAAGCTTTATAATTGTCATAAATAAAACGTATAGTTTTTGTTAATGCATTTCTCTGTAATGAAATAAATATAATATTATGTGTTTTCGTATTTACAACCATTACTATTTGTCCACAGTAGTAGCAATAATAATAGTGATTCATTGTGAGAAGTTGGACTGTTTAATTAGCAGGTAATGTTCCAACATCACGCTATTGATTTCCAAAGAATATTTTATGAGATTAGAAAAGTTCACAGTGGAATCATTTTATCCGGATAAATGTGCGGTTTACTGTGTGTCAACTGACTTTAGGACAAATACCTGTAATTCAGAGCATGAATTCCTACTCATCATCGCTTGACATTAAAGGTTATAATATAATAATGTGCAGCTCGGGAGCTGTTCAAAGTCACCATGTAAAATGCTATGTATATGAAACAAACTTTTTTTTTTCGCTTTTTCGCTGGTTCAAGTGCTGAGCCTGATCGAGCAGAGCACACCACAAAGTCTCAGTCCAATAAACTGTTCACATAAAGTTGTCGTTGGTCACATGCCATTCAACTAAATGTGTTATGCAAATGTATGTAATTGTATTGTGTAGAGGCAATCCCAAAAGTGAAGTCGATGGAGGAGCAGTTGAAGAACTGAGGCTAGATGTACGTATATGAGCATTGCTCCCTTTGCAATATTGATGCGTTCGTGTGACGCAACGATAGAATTCATATGGATGCAATTTACTTTTCCTCCTGTAATAAACTAAATGATAATGATTATAATTATTATTACTATACACGAGAAACAAAATATTATAGCCTTCTCAAAGAGGCACGGTCCAAGTCCCTCGGGTACAGTATACAAAGACACATGCCCAAACATAAGTAGGTAAATATGTGCGCACAGGTATTGCATAAAACAGTAAAGAGCGGTGTGATGTATATAAAGTCTCCTCACTCTATATTATCCCAAATAACTGGAAATCGAACATCTCGTCCAGGAGAAAAGAAAAATTCTCGTATATGCCACTGAATTATTTAAATTGATAGAGCTTCCTGTCAACCTTTCTCCCTGATGTAGCTTATACTACCCACAACAACAGCATGCGTCTATTGCATATTGGAAATTGTTTGCTTGCTGCTGCTCAGTAGGAGAAGACTTTTTTTTGTTGAATAATGCAGTGGTGGTAATACAAAGTGTTTATGGAGATTTGACCTATAAAATGGGAATTGCTGATTCTGATTAATGGAGCGGGATTACTTTTTGTTTCCAGAGAAGATTGAAAGTTGGACGCTTTCCATGCTAATATACATAGGTATACTGCATACATAAGATGAACATGAAATGTCCATAAAAGTTAAAACTGGCATTTTTATGGGTAAACTGAGGTTTCCTCTATTTAGTGTCCTGTCATTGCGAGTAAAGGGGGTAAAATTTTGTATTATCAAATGTCCTAGTAATGTCATTGAGTGGCATGGTTCATTAGCTCTTTGTTCCTCTCTTACCTTCAAATTTTCATTGTTTAATGTACCTTGTCCAAAATGAAATTCTGGACGTTGAAAAAATAGAGTGTCAGGAATAAAACATTGAAGTTGTTGAAACGAGTACTTTGTTCAAATTGAATGATGCAATGCAATGTGTAGTTAGGTATTACTCCATGCTTCAATTGTCCATCTTTTATACAAAAATGTGTTTTAAAAGCCGTTTTTTTATAATTGTTATTTTTCAGTGTCCTGCCTTGTTGTTTGAATTAATAATAATAAAATAAAATCCATGAACATTGCCAAAAGTTTAAGCTTGCATTCATCACTTTCAATACGTGTGCACATGATAGATTATATAAAACCTTGATGATGGCTGGAAAGACGTATTTCTTCACGTTACACGACTTTTAAATGAACGTGTGTTGATCAGAAATTCAGAATTTGATGTCATAATCATTAAAATGTTATATGGACTATCGTCAGACATTGTGAAGTCATGAACCGTACATGCAATTCAAAACAAGATAACAGCGTAACCAAGTGCTGAAGAAGGCATATATGTATGCTCGTGTTGTCAACTTTTTTGTTTTTCAAATTATCCTACTATTGAAACGGTTACGACTTATTTTAATGTTAATGCCCAAATACTCTATTGAAAAGAGCTTTCTAAAGAAATACCATAACCAATGTCATGCCATTATTCTAACGTATTGCAATTCCCACTGACCGAACAGTTACATAATTGCGAAAAAAGCAACATTATTATCTGAAGCAGAATTTTAAATTTGGAGATCGTTATCGTACAGATGGGCAGATGTATTTGGCACTATTACTGGCAGACAGATGGGCATACATATAATGAAACCAATAAGCGGCTCCACCACTTTATACCATAAGGCATTGTCTCAGAGTTCTAATTTTATCCTGTGTACCTACCCAACTGGAGTAGAATCATAGACATATAGAAATTGGTTTGAATT
>JAANSP010003978.1:0-10675 GCA_036850745.1 Homidia socia
CTAATAGTAAAACATGTTTAAAAAGTAAAAAAGTATTATGTTACTTTTACACGGATGGTATCCATTTTATAAAACAGCATCCTCATATTTCTTTCTTGATTTTACTACGGCATTACAGTAATAAAAAGTAGCACAAGACATATTTAACATATTTTATTTGAACATACATATGTGAAGAATATACTATTATTATGACTATTTATTATTACATATTGCTATAAGTAACCTACGTTCTAGTTGCTGCTATTTTTTATATATTGATAGTGCTTTTATTTGTATACAAGAATTTTCTCCAAGGGAATCAAAAAGAGCAGACAGACAGTTTGTCTTTTTCTCCTTCTTTTATTTTCGTTTGCTATTCGTACGTACAAAACGTGCACAGAACACACTATACACAGTACAGTTTGCAGTATATGCAATCTTTTTTATATATTTTTCTCTCTCCCTCGAGCCATTGCATAATCCGATTATTTTGATTAAATCTTGTGTATACTCATAATCTATGTATTTGTAGGGAGAGGAAAAAATAGACAAGACGAAAAGTTTTGCGAAAAAGGGAGACTTCTTGTTTCTTGTCTGTTTGTTGTATCTTGTAGTTCAAAAAAGACTGATAAAAAATGGAGAAAAGAAGACAAAGAATAATGGATGAGGTTACATATTTTTCTCTGTGTAGTCATCTCCGTCTTCTTCCCATATCATTCCTGGTACAAGAAACACGTTGATCGTCATCCCACGCCAGAAAAAGGATGAAAAGAAGTAAAAGTATCGTGTGTTTACTTTCTCTTCTTTTCATGCTAAATGCAAACCGTTTTATTTCAACAAAGCAAGCATGTGTATTTCGTAGAATTTTTTTAGAATTTTACTTTCAACAATTTGCTGCGTGAAATAATCAGTAGTTTTCTTTTTCATGTTTTAGTGTCCATATTTTAGTTTTTTTCTTGAACAACTTCTAGTAGGTTTCTATCACAGTACTGTTAAATATCAAGACGGGTTTTTAATGGATCTGGTACATTTGAGCTAATTATTTACCAAATTATTTATAATTTTGAAACCTTTTTCTTTCCAAAATAATTATCATTCTTATTAATATTGTAATATTTGGCATTGTCGAAGTTTGATAAAGCAAAAAGTATTAAAAATGTGGGGCTTACATGCTCTGCGAAAGGAATTTCGAGAGGGCAAGCTTGGACAAGCTGTGACTCTTAAGGCCTCCAAACATGGTGAAGGACTGTGCTTGTTAATTTGACACAAGATTTAAGGTATACACGAGTAGTAGTAGTAGAGGTGGTGGTTACGTTGCCTGTCTAATAATACAGCAGCACCACTCCTCCCGATCCTTCTTCTACTTTCCGGCCTTCCTGGTAGACTCCAAAATATTAATATCTTCTCTTCCGTTCCGTAACGTAACCAATCTCTCAGCCTTCTCTGCAATATTTGCTTTTCTCTTTGACGTTCACGTTTACTCGCTTGTCGGAGCTTCAACAAAAATCCTGTGACAGGGTCAAGTTGAAGAGTGTGTACAATTAAAACTGCTTCCTCAAGAAAAAAATATTCTTCTCGAAGCTCTTTTCTTTCCTTGAAAAGTTGTTAGCAGTTAATTAAATTTATTTATGCTAAAGCTCAAACAGAGAATGTAAAATGTGAGCTAGAGAGAAAATAACACCATTATTAAGTCCATATACTTACTTTTGTTGCAAATACGAACGAGGAGAGGGTAAGATTATTAACTTTTCCTCGTATTCTTTCTATGCCTCTACTTATGCACGTTACTTGACCGGTTGTACGTTGTTCAAGCAAACAACGCGCTCAACTGCTTATAATCACTGGAAAATATACTTTGCCGAGAAAATAAAGAAAGATGGTCCTTCCACTTTTTTATTTTTTTGCGTGAGCAAAGTTCACTCGTACGACAAAAGTATTTACGGTTTTCTTTTTTTCCTTTTTGGGTTTTGCAAAGAGTCCTTCAGACGACAGGAAATAAAAATTGCTCCACTCCTTTTTCTCAATCACTTTTTCCCTACCTTTTTTGATTTTGAGATATAACGGTAGGGTAGCAAAGTGTTTTTTGTAAGAGAGTGAGAGCAGCAACAAGAAAACGGTGAAGAACAGTGGAGAAAGGAGATTGATGAGGCACACTGATTTCTTTTTTCTCTGCTCGTTTTAAGCTGAGAATAAGCAATATATATTTGTTTCACGAGTTTTTCTTTCTCTCTGAATATATAAAGCAATAAGACTTTTTTTATTTCCTTCGCTTCCTTGTGTAACAGTTGTTACGACACTTGTTAATCTTGTTGGCACAATCCGACCAAAAAAGACGACAAAACGACTGCTGAAGAAGAAAAAACTTTTTTCCGTTAGGATAACAGGGAAAAGGCAATGATGATGATAATATAATGCTGGTTGGTTTATTATAACAAAAAGCAGCAAGACAAGGATGTGATTAGGGTTTTGGTTGGTGAGGCGTAGAAAAGGACTAGGAAAAAAACTGTGAAACAATGTGTATTATTGTTACGATTTGGAACACGGTTCATGCAGGATAGTTAGACAGGAAGCTTATAAGATGATAATGACGAGGAGGAGTAGGACATAGTTACTGGAACCTAGCCAGGGGAACACTGTGAGCTAAGGAAACCTCCAGTTAGCTACTTGTTGGTAGAGAGAAAGCGTCCTCAAGAAATTGTATTGGAAAGCGAGAGAGCGCGAGAGATCCTGGTATGGTTGACGGAGTAATGCTTCTGTTGCTGCTGCTACATTCGAGCACACACTTTTCACCGAGCTCTGTTCCTCCATAGGTTGATTTGCTGAGTAAAAGCAGAGAGGCGAGAAGCATCCGCTTATATGGAGGAGTCATATTTTTCCTCCTGTCTCTCCGTGTGCTGCTAGCGTTACATTGCATTACAGCAAGGCATCACATAGAAGTGGGGCAGCAGCAGCAGAGATAAAGGCAGCAGGCTATTACCGTGCTACTAGCGAAAAAAAGTTGAGACACGGCAATCATGCTAAAATGTATTGGCAAGACCACCATACCCCTCTGCATCATACCTAGTTTATTCCCAGCACCGTTACCGTTTGGTAATGCATTGGTAAACATTGGAATAGACACCGCCAAGTCAGGACGGGGACGGACACCGGAATTGCTTTTTTCTCAGTAAATTTCTTTTTTTCAACTGAGAAAAGCAAAAAAGAGAAAAGAGAAGTGTGATGCTGAGGATGGCGATAATGCTTGTCATACTTGCTAAACAGATACCAAGTAAATGGTTTTCCATTTGTCCATTCTCTTCTAATCTCTTATCTCGTTTGCCTATTTTGCAGTTTTACTTTAATCCAACTTTCCAGAGTGAAGCGTTAACGCCTAAAATGTATTGAAAGTTAAAATGTCTAGTTACTTTGAAATCAAAATCAAATGGCAAAGATGGTAGAGTAGTTATTGGATGATAAAATAGGAAATTTAAACAGAAAAATCTGCACAGAAATAGCAAACAAGGTAGTTAGTACTGCCATTCTTCTCCTTGTCATTTGTTGAGCAGTCTTCCGATTTGGAATGCAATATCGGGGAGATATGAGACGGGATGTTGGTTGTATATACATTGCGTTCTTATACACCACATTTTTTGTGCATCTCCAAACATTTTCTTGTTTACTAATCAACCAGCAAAGTGGAATGAACTGGTGGTTGTAGTAGAAAAATAAAATATTAAGAAGTATGAAAGAGAAAGGAAGGAGACAGAGAGCAAAGAAAGGAAAAAAAGAAATAATCTTCTCTCGTCATAACATGCCTGGCTGAATATGGCATGACGATATGGTGTATATTATAGACATCTATAAGTGGATATTACGGAACAATTTAACAATTCCGCAGTTCATCTGTAACATCCACCATTTTTTTCCTTTCTCTTCCCTTTCGTCGTCATCATAAGTCCTGTTTAACGGCAAGCCATGAACAATTCTCTCCATTCATACTCAATACCATTTTTTTCTTTATCCTCGTTTCCATAATTGTGTGAGAGTCAAGAAAGAATTGGAAAAGAAAGAAATGGTAGCAGTAAAAAGAAGTGGCACAAACTCCCAAAGAAGAATCAAATAGGCCTGATCCATTCAGGATGATTTTTCCTGTTTCTCTATTTTTTTCATGCATTTTATGTTGAGAGGAGCCTCTCGTTCACAATTTTTTTTCTCCTGTGGCGAAAAGTTTGCTATTAGTAATAGAAGTAGTAGTGGGACTTCTATAAGGTAGCCACACGTTCAAAACTAGCTCCTGGTCTTGTTTTTGATATTGTTGTTATTTTTCTATTGCTACTGTATACTACCGCTTGTGTAACTTTAGCTTGTATCATCATTAGTTTTTTTATTCTTCCAAAAAAGAAAGGAAAAAATAAAGAAAGAAAGAGGAATACTTGAAGCATTGCATTGCCAGCAATTCTTTTCTTTACCTCTTGTCCTGACTGTTGCTAACTGTTTGGTTATTGTTGACTTGACTATTGCTGCCTGCTTCTGTCACTATTATTTTTGCTGCTTCTACTACTTTTCCCATTTTCTAGTTATCGCTTGCTTCTCTACTCGTATTTTTTCCTCTTCTCTTTCTGGATAATATGACTGGCCACTCTCCAGATAGAAAGTGAGAGAGTGGCATAGTAAAAAGAAAACAACAAACCGTGCACTCCATTCTCTACTTTATTGTTGTATTCTATTTGTTTGTTAAAAACAACCTGAAAATAAAGTTAGACACTTTATACTACTGCAATAAGTACATATATTTCCCTCACAAACGTGTGTGTGTGTGCTTGGTGTGTGCACTGAATAACATGTCGTCTGTTCGGATGCATCATGCATGCTGAGCTGATGTCTATTATTCCTATATGGGAAATCAGCAACCAAAAGAGACCTGACTGGATGGATGTGCCATGATGATGATGATAGTGGTGGATTGATATTTTTCTATCATACTGACATTCCTCTGCTGTTCTCCTCTCATGTTTTCCATCAAGTTCCAATATCCAAGTGGTTTCACTACCACAATAACAACATCGCAGAAAAAAAATAACGCCAGTTTTTTTTCTTCCTTCTGTATACCTACCATAACTACCACCACTACTCATGAGAACAAGAGGACTACGGTGAAGCAGTATGGGGCATGCCAACCTTACTATAGTAATATCAGCGCTATTATGATAGCGCACACAAAATAGTACAAGTGAAGTAAGTGCCACGACTTGAAAACTAGTTGGACTGGTGGTGGTAGTGATGGTGCTACTGCTGCTTTTACTACCAGGATGCTACCGCTACCACTGCCACCATTACTCCTGTTTGCGGAATAAATCAATAAGACCTGGCCAGACTCCTTCTTTCTCTCCTTTTATTTTAACCATCATCCAGAAAGAAGAGGTCCTAATAATATTCAATGTGTACATGTGAAAAGCACAAGTATGCTGCTGAAGAGGAGGGTATAGATATAGAGTTAAACATCCATCCATGTGCAGCAGCAGCAGCAGAGTCAACTTTATGTGTGCGTAAGTATATTATTTCATATTTATGTTTGTGTCTATCGTCCTGGCACCGCTGCTATCGTCCGTGATGGGCACTTTCTCTCAAAACTATTGAAATATTATGCATCCAGCATTCATGTGCTGCTGCTCTTGTAGTGGCTATGAAAGCGAAATACTGCATCCTTTTTCCTCGCGAATTTTTTTTCTTTTCATATCTCCTTTTACGTCCCATTCGCAGTGTAATGGCAAAAATCTCATGTATATTAATATAGGATAATATTCCATATTGTTGTTAATGCCGTTGTTATTGTTGTTGTTGTTATATTCGTCTTTTTCTCAGTGTACGGAAACAGCAGTGGTAAATATCAACAGCTTTTGTGTGTGTGTGTGTCAGCTTTAGTTGCCTTCGTTGTTGTCGTTTTCATATTTTTTCCTCTTTTGTGCCTTTTCACAATTTTCAAGATAATGTGCAAAATAAAGGTATTCAACGGATGATAGCATTATTATTAAGCCTTGTAAAATATATCCCCGACGATGACAACGCTCAAGTTGTGTCCCATCATGCCTGTTATTCCAGTACGACGTGTGCAGTCGCTCACCATGAAAAAAAATACAGAATGAATGAACATCATCTCATTCCAGCCCCTATGCATGTCCCCGTCGTCATCGTTGTCGTCATCACCAACATTTCATCTTGTTCAACAATATTCTCACATACCTTTCTATCATACAGTCATTCAACGTCTTTCGCATTGTTTCTTCGCCTACTTTTTTACATTATTATTAATACTATTTACGCTCAAAGAAAAAAAAACTTGTATATATATTTTTTCAGTGTATTATTTACTACAATCAAACCACCCACTTTCAGCTACTTCACAAACTGCCAAACAACACCACCATCACCAGTGCTCTTCATGTCTTGGTTTTTCTTTTTCCAATTTTTTTTTGTTAAAAACAGGCACAATGATGATGACGGCATAAAAATTTATATCATGTGGGACACGGCACACTGCTGTTATTTTGCGTTGTTGCGTGCATGCTATGCTGGTTTGATGTATGACTACATACTACCACTGCTTCTGCTAGAATAAGGGCTTTACTGTCGAGTGTGTACTTGAGAGAGAGACACACACATGCCATGCCTAAACAACATGAAGATGAGGGAAAGAGATGTCAATCCGAGTGTGACTGGTGAGTATATTTACAGGATGAACAAATGGGATGATGGTACTTCTAACAAGAACGATTTGCGTGTTTTATACTAGTAACATCCTATCATCATCATCATAGCACAGTTAAAAAAGAGAGGCATATGATGGTGGTGGTTGTCTGGTGAAAAGAAGTGGTTGCAAACACCGTGTTCATGTGATGTGCAATGGTGATGAGATACAATCCCTTGTTTTACATTTTTGCTAATCTAGTGGATAACACATTCATTTTTCAGATTTTTTCAGAGTTTGTTTCTTTCTTTTCTAAAAAAAGATGGTTGTATGTCGCAAGCATTTTCTTCTTCTGTTTGCTCTACCACCCATCGACTTTTGCACGCAAAGAGAGTAGTAGTAAAGTTTTGCAAATTATGGAGGTTGAAATTGATGTAAAAAGTGTGCTTTACTTTGTATACTTGGAAAGATAATAATGCCAACTAAAGCAAATAGATTATTACTGGTGCAGTGTTGTGACCGTACAAAATGTTGTTAACAGGAGGCGGCAGCGAAAGACTTTTTTTACAGACTGAAGGAATGGATAAAGTTTATCTGAGGAAATAAAAAATAATGGATGGACCTTGGTAGAAGGGTTGAAAAAACATGTCATAATATAATAATAATACAACTATCTATGCCACTGGTTTGTGCGGGCAGTCAGGTATGCACGCTTACACATAATGTACCCACTTTCCATACGCTTAAATATAATGAATAAAGTATTCAGCAGATGAGGATATTGAGAATACCGATATACCTGTTTGTTTTGTTTTTTTGTGCTTGTCTCCGATGTCTTTTGTTGCCGTGGTTGTTGTCGTAAATGTAAAAGGTGAGATGAAAGGAAGAGGAAGAAGGGGATGTCTGCTGATGTGGCTTGCCCAAGAAGAAATGACATTGTAGTATTTACTAGGGGCCTTTTCAATACATAAGATTGTTGATACAATGGAAAGGGAAGGTGCTATCGTTGCTGCTGCCGCTGATGCTTTTCTATGCTTTTGTTAGTACCTTCTTCCTCTGGTCTTCCTTTTCTTTCTTCTGCCAATGTATTTTTTCCCAGAGAGTTTATCCTACACAAAACAACTTCTGCTCTACTGCTGCTGCTGATTATTATGGTAATGCATTTGGTGGCGGTGATATGATGTTCAACAACCCAAAGAATACTACTTTCTTGATGGTGGTGGATATTAGAATATTTTCAAGTTTCTGAGATATTCCACAAGCGCAGTTTATATTGCATCAATACCAGGAGAAGTTGTTGTGGAACAGTGAGAAAATTACCAAACAATACTTTCTTCTGTACAACAAGAGATAAATACCTAAAAAAAGTTTAGAAACTGAGGCAAATGGATAAAAAATAAGCAAGAATAAAGAAGAAAAACCTTGTATCGAAATGGAAACAAGTAATGGCAATTCAAAGTCTATTTTACATACTTCAGCTCCTTTAGTTTCTCTCCCTCTCTCTTTCTAAACTTTCACAACTTTCTCTACTCTGATACACTCAAAACACAACAAAAACAAAAAAGAAGCAAGGAACAAGTACCAACAACAACAACAAAAACTATACCACTACTTCTATGAGAATCTCTAGAACAATAAAAAAGAACCCCAAGAAGAACTATGTCATTACTCCGTGTGCACTCTCAAAGTATTAATTTTCTACACTAGTTTCCGCTCTTTGTCTTTTAAAAGATAAAGATATATAAATTTGTGTACATTTCTCTGTCAAAAAAAACTGCAGGCGGATATATATTTATTAATGTAGAAAAGGGAGAAAAATGCTTACACATTTCACTGTACACAATTGTTTGTTCTAGTGCAAAAGTTTATTTTTTTTGTTTTCTTACATTTTCCCCTGTTTTTCCGTTATGCTATAAACAGATATGAATAAATCTAACCGCATACCTTTGTTGTACCACCACCACTCACTCAACTCAACATCATAATCATCATCGTCGTCAAAAGTAAAAGAGCTTTTTCTGCCAGTGCCATGGTTATTAGACTGCAAGACGCATTGTAAACATACAGACAGACATCATGCTGTGTTGAAAGCAAACAGTGAAGGAAAAAACATTACTTTGCTTGTAAAAAAACTTGCCCAAGTGTTGGTTTGGTCGTTTGTAAGTGTAAAGGTACTGCGTGCATGCATGATTACTTGGTAAAAAGTTTTGACGACGAAATCGCCTAATAAAAATAAGTAAATATGATAATAACCCACACGCCCCGTGTCATTTTCTTATGTCTGTGTATATTGTTATTGTTGCATAGATATTTTTTGCTCGAATGCTCTAGCAACACTTCATGAATTTTTACAACTTGTGAAAAACTACTTTTAGACAGAGTTCAGTCAGATGGTGCATGAAAAAAGGGGGAAAAATTTGGTGGCGCCATCAGTAACAAATGGTATTTGCAGTAAAAACGGAATAATATTATAGCTGTTCATCAGCAAATATCAGAGCTAGTCAATGAGTCAATACTATTTCCTCTTTTTAGTTGACCTTGCAGTAGTGTGGTTGTCACTGTTCAAAGGTTATAAAATCTGTGTAGGTAGTTATTTCAGAAACAGTTGAGGAGTTGAGGTTATTGTGAGATATTCGATGGCCCGTTTTATGTGGATACAATTTTCTGCATGTGACAATGATGCGGGATAATTCAAAGCACACAAGGATATTTCTCAAAGTGCCCTTGGAATGGCAAAAACATTGAAATAAAAAAAAACGTTTTCTTTCAAGTGTTTTTTCGACGTTCAAACTAAACAGTAATCTTGTATTTTGCTTATGTAATGTTTTTGGTCACTATGGTTTCCTCAGCCAAAGTATCCTTTCTTGTTTCCTTTTTCACAAACCGTCACATTCTTTTTGTGTGACATGCTTCCGATGGCAGTATATAAAGTCGAGATCAGTACCCCCGTAAACTTCTATGCAACCTTTACCTATCTTGAAACTTCTATGCAACGGTGTTTCCTTATCCGTCAGTATTTTATTATTACCAAACCGTCAACAAAAAGATTGCGAACATACTGCGAATCAACAACGTAAGCAATTATCTCGACCTCGTTAAAACTCCCATGTCCTCACTCGATGAAATAGCCCAAGAGGAAAAACACCTTATGAAACTTTAATATTGCCTGCAAGTATTATTCACCTGGTGTATTTTTTCATAGCTCTCGTTCCAAACACAGGGTGTCATCACTGGCGCCTTACTGACTGCTAAACTAGCTTCTAGCGATATTATTCATTCATTCATAATGTTTTATCTGTCCCCGTTTCTTTTGAAAGACAGCTTGATTGAAATACATTGCACATTATTATTACTATCATGCATAAAATACACAAGTCTGCCTACTATTTATTTACCCATGTAACTTTTCAATGCATCCATTATTTTTTTGTTCCCATTATAATTTACGTGTAGCCTCCTACATACAGTGTTCATTGCGTGGTGGTTTCTCACTATGTCATTTATTATTGTTGTGGTGTTGTTGGGAGCGTTCGTCCGAAAAGAAACCACCACAACCACGTATTTTAGCGGACAACTCCATTATATTTTTTTTTCTAAAACGAACATTAGAAAAGGGCCACCTTGTTTACTGAACGTGTTAGCCAAGTATTACATAATCACTGTATGCCTACATCTAGTCGTTTCCTAGCATAAACCTCATGTTTACTGTAGTTACAAGGTAAAAGGGATAGTGATAGTACTAGCAATACACGGGGTCCCAGCTCAACAATTTCCTTGATTCTCTGTCTGAAATGGACCCTAGAGAAGATTCACTAGAGAATTTCCAGTAGAAAAACCCAGTTTTCTCCTCAGCTTTCCCCGAGTTTAAACGAAACAACATCATGAGTGCTCGCATATTATAAACTTGGTGAAATCTAGCAACAGCAGCGGCAACCACGAAAGAATGAGAGTCAACCTTATTCAATGCATGGATAAATGGAGCGAGGTGGTGGCGGTGTAGCAGCTGCTACTCCTCCTCTTCTACATAAT